>JAMKCH010018490.1:0-83970 GCA_023653785.1 Ophioderma brevispina
TTGATCGATATATCTAGTGGCAACACTTTTCCTTCCTGCCATCGAGCCATTTTATTTTCATTGTCGGCCAGTGCGAGCAAATCGCGAGGTGACATTGGTTGGAGTACCAATGAAATTCACAGGTCAAGAAGTCAATGTATGTGAATTTTTACGATTTTTTTAATACTAGGTTGCCGAATCCGTAGGGCATGTAAAGACATGGAACCATACAAATTAAAAAAAAAAAGAAAGCAAAAAAAAGTAATAAAAAAATAGATAAATAAAATAAATTAATTAATTAAAAAGTGGAACTCTATATTGTTTTTCTTTATTATTATTATTTTTTTTTCTTGTCTGAAGTTTGATTTACGCCTTGGAAATAGAAGAGGGGTACATACATATTGTGTATTTCTAAGAACACCACAACCACAACGAAAATTAGAAAAAAAAATCGCATAGGTCATAGCTTTGTTTGTAAAAAAAAAAAAAAAAAAAAAGCAAACAAAAATCCTACAGATTAGGCAAAATATACATTTTTTAAACCTCGAAAGGTGATGAACATGCTAATATACTTTTTTTAATGCACAATTGTTGTACCATTGAAACTCTATGTTGTGCATAGTACGTATCTGCTTTTAGCTGTATTGGTTGTATTTTTGAATATTTTTGATTTGCCCTATTTTGTGTAGGTGTTTGACACTTAAATTACATCCAAGTATATAGGCTTTACGGAAAACCGTATTTTAAGTGCGAAATACAAACTATTTCAATAAAATAAGGATTTTTTAAATTTACGGAGTCAAAAAACTACGGATATTTTAAGTGTATGATTTCCATTGGAAAAACTAGAGCCAATTGTGCTCGAATAGCGCGCACTTAGCTTTGTGGCTAAAATTACAATAACCACTTGCTGACCACTGACCAAAATTCTGTTTACACCCAATATATGCTCTGTCCATACGCAATGTTGCGCACAACTGTCGTAATTAGCGAGCCTTATTTGTCAGAGTAGGAAGATTTCACTTGTATTGGTCAAATTGGCCAAGATGACCACTAGATAACCGTTGATTGAAACCTGTGTACATCCAGTATGCACTAACCAAAGGCGAAGCGTATACATAAAGGTCATGATAAGGGTCACTTATTTGTAGGAGAACAAAAATTATAAGAATTTAGCCAAAATGATCACTGATCAACAAATCTGTATACACACATAGGCACTTGTCAAAGGCGATGCTTTTGCATGAATGGAAAGATTAGCGCACGCTAATTGTAGGGGAATAAGGATTTCATAGATTTTTGGCAAAGTGACCACTGCACACAAACTGGGTACACCACATAATGCGCTTGGATCAGCAGTCAATCTGGACGAATCTGGTCAAAATCGGCATACGTAGAATTTTGTAAAAGTGGGAAACAAAGAAGAAGAGGAATTTGCACAAATACAAGCACGGCTAGGTAAAAAAGTACAAAATTATTGGACTTCAAATAGATGGATGTTGATATCAGCAAAACGTCGAGACACGCCAACGAATTGAGTATTTCGTTAACAAAACTCAGAGGTTGCATCCCCGTGTTTTAGTTTGGTAACAGAAAGGATGAGAGGTAATCGTCTATTAACAAATAATAAATATTCTCTTTTGTGAAACTGCCAGTTTATTGTATCGTATTGAGCAACAAACTCAATTCGGCAATTTATCCAATAAGGTACTGTCAGACTTTTATTTCTTTGGGATTTTGATGACATGGAATAATATTAGTCAGTACATCCATCTTCAGAGTTAAAATGGAGAGTAAAATACTCTATGTCTTATCAAATTATATTTTACCCGACAATTGACCGAAAGGGGAGTTTTATGATACCTGATATACGGCTGTTATACCTGTCGCATATTCTCATAGTAATACTCGTGGAAGCGTGAATGATACATATATCAGTATAGTAGGTTACTTTCCACGGTATAATATTCCGCAAAAAGATTATGGAACCTAAATATTGACAGAACTTCTCACTTACGTCGCACCTTCCGTCACGGTAATGGAATCGCAAAATTCAATTTTAAGAAAGCCACTGTAACGTGAAAAAGTGTGAACAAATAATGTTATGCGACGATGCATGCTATAAATTGTATCTCTGAAAGCAAAGAATTGGAAAATAAAAGAAATGATTCCGACATAAATTGGATACTTTTTTATGTTGCAAATTAGATCATACGGGTGATCGGGGTGAATTCTGATGGTTTCTAATGCTGTGGGTTATATTGTGAATATTTACAATTTTAAGATATGTTAAATGTCACAGGTATCAAACTTGAGGCGCTATTGTATTTTACACCAAGGCATATTTTAATAGACACTTACAAGGACACTAATTTCAAGAAGAAGTCACTCGGTCATTTGAAGACTTTTCTCTTCATTCTCGGTCAAATGATCCTCATTTTAAAAGGTACGGGGCAGCGTCTGTGAAGTGTTTCGAAATATTGTTTGTTTGTTTTATAAATACATGCACACGACAAGTCAAATAAAGCGGAATTCAACACAAAAGAAATACCTTTCCATAAACACAAGCAGCACTAAAACCAATATTGAATTAGAAATCCAAAGCATCAAACTACTTGTGGGTGAGAAATTTAGTTTTAGCACCATTTAATCACCTGGGCACTATCACCTATGATGTAATATCTCTGATTGGCTCAGGAAACAACGACAATGACAAAGCCCTCTGAGTAACCAATCAAAATAGTTCTTCTATATCCCTGAATGTATAAACGATACCACTATTCTTTAAAGTATCTCTGGTTTGCTCATTACATGATATTGAAATTTTAACTACTTAGTCCACTACTTAGGCCATCTCCAGGGAAAGATTAATAAACAATCCATTACATGATATTGGCTTCCAATAACCAATCAAAGAGTGCTTAAATTCCAAATAGACGGTCAGTGCGTAGGATTAAATGACATTACCCAACAATTGTTTCCGTCCATAAATATATGGATTTAACTGTTTTGACACGGTAAACTGTAGTAGGATTTTTTTATTCCTATCAGTTCAGTATAAGTTTTTGGGGCGTGTCGACGATTCCATTCGTTCTGAGAGGTTGTATACTTGACCAAAATCAGAACAATAGAATTCGATGTCACGATACCGGATAAGATTAAGGCCGTAATTGAAATGGCCCTTTTCTGACAATGAAAAAAATATTACAAAGTAATTGCACTGAATTAATTCTAAACACCAAACTCTGAAGCATTTGACATAAGAAAATGATACGAATAAGTAATTACTACTCACCATTGTTATTTTACGTCACTAAGGAATATTAGAAAATCTGATACGTTTACGTTTATTCGTCCTGTTCCAGCAATAATATTTGACAGCTTGGTCCAATCATTTAAAGGCACTATCAGTGATATCAGAAAATCGAAAAAAAGTAATCCAAAACAGATTTCTGCATGTTTGTAACAAGTATGGGCATCCTAACATATAGACCGTCAGCCCAGAAGGTTTTGGTTAGACAAACGAGATACCAATAGCTGAATACCGGAAAATTCAGAGAAAAATATAACTTTTGAAAATATGAAGTCTGCCGGAGACCCGTTGTTGCGTGTAGCCCCAGGAGAGGGGCAAAGTTACCATGGGGTCAAATATTTGAACTGCTCTAAATCTAATGAAATATAGCTCAAATTATTCCTTAGGTTACCGGGAGTAAAACGTCAATTGGGTCACATGTGTATGGTGCTTCCTTTCCAAGATATCTGGAAAATAGGCTAAAGGTCATTTGTTTATTCAAGAAAGGTCAACAATTGTAATACCAAGATTTCTTTGTAAAAAATATTAAAAAACAGTAATGATACTGATTCAAAATATGCTTTTTATTTTGCATAGGGTTGGTTCCCTTTCATAGGGAGGGGTATAATGTCCCCGTCCCCATGGAGTCCTACAGGGAATTTTGTACCCCTTCCATTATAACAACAAGGAGATGCCGAAAGTGCAAAAGCATTTCATATTTGGATTCAGTATCATTAAACATTAAAAAAAAAATATTTTTACAAACAAATCTGGGTATTGCAACGGGTGACCTTTCTTGAATAAACAAATGACCTTTAGCCTATTTCCCCAAATATCTTGGAAAGGAAGCACTACACGCGTGTGACCCAATTGACGTTTTTACTCCTGCTTACCTAAGGAATAATTTGAGCTATATTATATTAGATTTAGAGCAGTTCAAACATTTGACCCCATAGTAACTTTACCCCTCTCCTGGGGCTACACGCAACAACGGGTCCCCGGCAGACTTTCATTTTGCAAAAGTTATATTTTTCTCTGAATTTTCCCGTGTTCAAATATTGGTATCTCGCTCGTCTAACCAAAACCTTCTGGGATGATACTCTAATACCCTACAAGTGGCAAAACCATAAGCAACGTAATAAGGACAAACTCGGATATTATATAGTCATTACGGTTCGTACGGACACTTATTACTACACGTATTCGAATGGAGATTGATATGTTTCAACACGGTTGTTTTCTGTCTTTACTTACAAGAATTCCACAGACTTATCCTTCATTTTTAAGTTATTCCTGCAAATTTCAAATATTCTGATTCTTTTGGATAGATCACTGACAGTGTCCTTAAGTACTTTACAGTTTTGGTCACTCACAACAAAAATTTACAATATTAAGGCGGCCTAATCCTCCTCTTCATCAATCCTCGATCGATGTTCATGACACTTTATCCGTTCTTTGGTTGACACCAAACAAAGGAATCGATAGCGAGTCTTAGACTTTACGACAATCTATTCAATTGAATCTTGTATGAAGCCTTTACATATCACATACAAAAAAGTTCATGTAAAATGGTTTAACGCATTATTCTGTTGAACGCAGTTGAGCATTTCAGCTGCTTACGGCTTAATTAAACATTCGAAATCCAATAGTATTATGAATTCTACAATAGCATATAAAATTATATCTACAATGACATCTAAAATAGTGTTATGGTCCCTGTCCTTCCTTTGAGAGATATGCTGTCGCAGTATAGATTTAGGATATTACTTTTTTGCTGTACGATTACGTCTCTTTGTGTTGATTCGGTCTAATAAATTTAATCAAGGAAAAAAAAACTGATCCTTCCATTAGCTCTTATACTAAGTTGTAAACTCGTAACAGTAGTGTTACCGCGATAAAATAAGAGGCGCCCTGTTGCTTTCCACAGTTTTCATACGTTTGAAGGCAATCGTGCTAATTGACCTGATGATTAACAATACATATGGGGAAAAGTAAATGGAATCTGCTTTGTTTAATGAGGCAAAACTAACGAAAATTCTAAGTATAAAAATGTATGAAGATATAGTGGAGCGGAAATAATGTTGCCTAGTAACGCAATTTCAGAATCCCAGGAGGCCATACCCTACCTAATTTCGGGTCACATTAAAAATGCATAGTCTTATTCTTTGTTCTATCATCCATTTACTATCTATCTAATATGAAAAACGAAAAATTAAAGAAAATATTCAAAATGTGTTTACATTTAGGGTGTGAAAAGATTAATTCAGATTGCATATTGGAATGAGCTGATATTCCAACTTGTGTTTTTTTTTTCATTTGTTATAACAAGCGTGGTCACTAGTGTATAAAGAAATTCTGCGATTTTACTCAAATGTTTGCATAATATGACTTAAGGAGGGTTCATACTCTCATCAACCTACGCGGCGACGCTAGCTTTTCGAACATGCTCCATACGCTACTCGCGTTCTTCTTGTCAAAGTGGCCTTCTTGCCTGTCATTTCGGCATTGTTGGCTTAGTGCCAGTGGCTGCGGCGACACTGTTGACGTCAGCACCGTATAGCCACAATGAGGCTTTCTGATCGGCGGACTAGTGCTATTCTGAGTAGAGTGAGCGCCCCTGAAGAGGAATTGTCTTGTCCAGAGCGAGTGTGGCAGGCAATGCGGGTTTACTGCTGGGCTGGAGAAGTGTCATTCAGCATGACCTTGTACAGTCCTGGTGAGCGTCGGGCATAGAAGTTCCAACACCAAATGTGGTGTTTGAGGGCAAAACGGGAGGAGTAATAACGTCCGGACTAATATGTTTACATATGGTTTGGGTTGCGTTTCAGACAGATTCCGCTTGTGTGAGGGATTGGTCTTTGTTGATCGAGTCCGAGGCGTTTAGTGAATGAAAAGTCCTAAGCCCATGCGTATGGTTTTGGTTGTTTGAGGTGGACTCGCTCGCATGAAGGAGTTAGCCTAAAAAATGTATGGTTAGACCGAGGCATTTAGAAAATGTTTGTGGTTGTGATAGTACGTGAATTAAATAAATTAATAATTTAGTAATCTTAATTGAAAATTTAGCCTTTTTAACGGATATTGATAATAGTGTCTTTGGTGTTTACGAAAGCGTATTGTTTGCGTTCCATACTGACGAATAACATTGGATTTTATATACTTTATCAAGGGTCATTACATAATTACAAGATAATATGACTTTCAAGTGTACTGTCACAAATTGTATTTAATAAGTTGAACATTCTATTTTGATACTCTCTGCAAGGTTAACAGTTTTTTCAAATGCGATATATGTTCTTATCTTTTAACTATTATTTATTAATGTTTGAGGCTAATGTTTGATATCAAATTATTATAAACCTTGCCTCTAGTTATAATGATGTATCCTTCATAGTTTCTCGTAACCTCGTCGTATTATACTTCCTTTGTAGCATGCCGCTTTTAGTACCGCGAAAGATGTGATTTGTTATAATGGAGAACATAAAATTTAAAGGGGAGGTTTTAAATTTACAAGAAAATGAAAAATGTTACATCATACAGTTTACTTGCTTTACGTATTTTACGTTTATGTATTTCTGTCCTTTCTTTTCAGGACGAAAGAGGTCAGCATCTGACGATAAGTGCCTGGATGAAACAGGTTGGTTTTACTTCTAATGGCAACGTTTTTTTTTTTAAGCTCTACATGCAAGGAATTCATTTTTATTTTTGTCCTAATCACTATGGGTTTTGTCAGTGTTAGGACATAAAAAATGTTTCATGAAGAATGTCAACGGGGGTACATATTGAACTTTTTGTTTCTAAATATTTATCCAAATGCATGGTATATGTGGTGCAGGTACGATAGCAATATTATAGTGATGGTTATTAAGAAGTATACGTATTTGTATTTACTGTATTATATTATATAGACGGGTGGCAAATATATGTGACATATTTTGGTTATTATATATTATTATTTCATGTTGGTCTAACGTTTCCAGGTGCGCCATGGTCAAATCAAAATGAAACAAACAAGTTTCAATTTATCTGATTTCAGGTGCTGCCGTAATGACGATTATTGTCAACACTGCAGGATCTGGTTCTAGTTAGGAAATAAATCCAGACACTTGGTTTTCTTTACATGCTACAGAGCATGGATAGATAAAGAGAAGAACTAATTTATAATACGGAGTTCTCTCCATCTAATGCTTCTGCAGATCACAAAGCTACGGCTGTGTTGTATTTTCAAGGTCATCAATGCAGTTTTGGGCTAGGTTTTTATTTTTTATCGTATTTTTGCTTTAATGGGCGACAGGATAAAATAAGATAATATGCGTTGTTTTCTTGTTTTTTGTCGCGGAGTTTACGATTTTTATTCTGTTTTCATTGGCTTGTAAAATACATGTTGATAGACGAGGGTGATTCTCATAAATCATGTGCTACACTGCTCCCATGAGTTACGGTTTACATTTCCCACTGGTGCAAAATAACGGAATCAATTTGCTAGTAGATTTTGGAAAAAAAACTGAAAATCATCTGCATAAGCCATTACTTGTTTTACCTATCTGCGCTTCGGTAGCATTGTCGATTCACTTTTAAATTCGATATGCCGGTTTGAAGCCGTCTTACGAAGAACGGTGTTTTGTACACTATATATCCAGAATCGGTGTAAGCATAATAACGGAAATTCTATACACCGTAATCATACAAACACTTACCCTCTAACTAAAATTGCACTACAACTAATCGTAATTCCTTAGTTGAGATTGCCATTATTATAATTATTATTATTTTTTACACAAAAATTCGACCGTGTGTAAAATATGTTTAATACTTTACTATAGCTATTTCTAATGGGAAAATCAACTTCAATAGAAATTGAGGTGGTACTTTTACCATATTGAAGACAATCATTTAGGTAAAACCGTATAATTTTTTTTTTACCTTGAAACAAATGCCTTGATATTATACAAACATTCCGCATTTACTCTAATTATAACCTTACTAATTACAAGTCTGACAGGACAAAACGTATTACTTCAAATCCTCAAAGTATTGGCTTTGTGTATTATACTAAAATATACGGATATAAAATGTTGAATCATCTACCAAGTTGGACGCCCAAACTGTATGAATTTACAATAATACGGCTTGCTGCCTGCCGCTCCTTTAACATGAAATGCACATGCATTTTCAAATGTGCTTTTTAATCACGCAAGAGTAGGCCAAACATCGCGGCTTTCCATTGTGAAAATAAATTTGGGTCAAACCAAATCGGGTCAAGTTGAATACCTTTTTCGAACTAATAATCAGAATTATGTGCCTCTTTGATCGGTGACAATAGAATGGGAATCTTGTGATAATGCTAAATTCGGCTTCTGAGACCCGAGACTGCGTTATGAGCTTCGTATGTTAATGCTGATTTATAATTTATTGACTTGATGTAAGCCCTGTACGAGTAATTATGTCAGAAAGCATTTTCGAATTAATGGGGTTGCGTTACGGTCACGTGTTCATCAAATGTTTTCAAATGTATCATAGAAATAGTATAGAGAGCCTCCACGGGAACATGGCTCTCTAAATGTTATGGGAACTGAAAAAAAAAAACGAACAAAAACAAAAAACAAAGCTCGCCTTGAGTTTAGTCACATCCTATGAAAGAGATGTTTTTTATTCATCTCGACATTGAGAATCAGGGACGTTTGAATTAATTTAATGAACAGACACACAAAAGAATCCTTCAGTGTAATTTGCCTGCAAATGATCAACATGTGATAATGTAACAATTTGTTATATTTAAAAGCGAAGTCACTCAATCGTAATTAGGCCGTCTGTACAGCTAAAAGTCCATTTCAAGCTCTTTGTCAACGAGAAGTGACGACATTTTTAAGGCATACCTTTCCAGTAATCACAGAATATTTTGTATTGTCATAATTATTGTCAAATACAATAGCCATTTTAACAAGCAATGTATGGAACATAGGAATAACATATTTCATCAAATGTCAATGTTCCGCTGGGACATTTTAAGAAACCACAACTATGTTGTCGCTGTCACGTGCTTTACCCGGATTGACAAACTCAAGAAAATTGTTCAATAAGGCAAAGTGCTCGACTTCCGTTACCAAAATGCACCAAGGGAAATCTTTTATTGCGGTACTCTTTTACTTTCCCCTCGCTTTGAGTGACAGGAAGCCCTGCAGATGGCCAATGTCTAGGGCGCCCTATGCCCCTCAAGTGACTCGGATGTAAACATTATCGATCATTAACTTTGAAAACTCCATTTTATTGTGATCTTGGGCAAAATACAAACAAGTATGATCATTTAAAGGTTATGCCAATTATACCCAAGTGGCAAATTCTTTCTCAAGCAAGTCAAAATAATACATACTAAAATTAATCATTAACCAAAAAGTTACGATAAAAAGGCAATAACAGGTAATTGTGGCATATTCGTAAGTGATTACATTGTTATTCGATGGATCATTTGACATGATTACTGGGGTTAAGGACCCCGATATTGTGATAGTTTATGACAATTACAGAATTATAATGATATTTATTAGTTTACCTTATTTGAGCGTGATCGATAAAATCCAAACATTACGGTTATCACTCTGTCCATGGCGTTTTGTTCTCCTTAATGCTACACTATCTATTTCAATGGTAATGATGTTCTTTCAACTGATTTCTTTATGTTCTTTGTTCTTCAAATAAAACCAAATATAAAGGAAAATCTTCCCCAAAGTTTTTTTTTTTCCAAAAGTTAAGTATAATATAAAACATATTCATCGGATGTACCCTATTTGCAATGGTATTCCATGACAGTAAAGTCTCATAATTTCTTCTTTCTGTAGACATGGAGGGACGAATTTCTCACATGGAGACCAGAGGATTATGATAATGTTCAGTACTTGACAATTTCGCCTAATGATATATGGATGCCTGATATCACGTTGTATGAAAAGTAAGTCCAATTATATTTAGGAATATATAACAATTTCATAGTTTCGTCATTTTGTGTCATCCCAATGTACGTACTGCTTTCTAATTGAGGTACTAATAAGTGTCAGATATCCTGAGTTAATTCCAATAAAAGATCTTAAATATTTACATAAATATACAATATCCATGACCTTGGTGTGATACTGATATCGCACACATTTTACCTCAAGAAAGTATCGTTAGTTAGTGCAGACGATAGCGTGCTTGTTCGTATATGTACAAGTACGTACATACGTCACCATATTATAAAGATATACAAACGAATTTTATAAATCCTCTCGGGATTATCAGTTTTCAGACGAGAAAGGATACAAATCTTAGAACTAATGCCAAACAATATTATGAACAAATTGTATGTGTCCAAATGTTGATTTCATGTGCCTAAATCTAATTATTAAATTTTTTTAAAATTAATATCTGTTATTTGAAAAGAGATATCAACAATCCGCACATACATTTTGTTGATAAACTTTAAAACTCTATGTAGCGAAGATTGCAGCTTCAGAACTGTAAAAATAAACTGTCCCGGTGTGAAATCTTAAAAACTAACATTAAGAACAAATTCTATGTGTCAAAATTTTGATTTCATGTATCTAAATCTAATTATTGAAAAAAAATGTCACTGACGACGTCATATCAATTTTCTTAATTAATATCTCTTATTTGAAAAAAAGATATCAAAAATCCGCACATACATTTTGTTGATAAACTTTAAAACTCTATTTAGCGAAGATTGCAGCTTCAGAACTGTAAAAATAAACTTTCTCGGTGTGAAATGTTAAAACCGAATGTATTTCGTGAAAAATTTGCATTGCATTGTGGGAAATTATGACGTATATACGTACTTGTACGTATACGTACTTGTACCCTTTCTCCTGGACTGTTAGTTACCTATAATACCAAACATTACTGCATAACCTGATTTTGAAGAGAATATGCATTACGAAGGACTTATCTCCAGGGAATGTATCAATTCACGCATTTCGCCTCGCAATCTCTTACACTTCCATGCCAACAAGAAATTTGAACAATATTGCTTAGCAGTGTGAATAATATTGAAACTAGAAACAAGTCGCTATGGCATGGAACTAAGGGTAGCTAGTCGATATAGTTACTACAGTTTATTATTCCATTTTTGAAGCTTGAACTGTTTACCTAGACGAGTTTCACAATAGTTCCCAATTTATGAAGGTCATATGAAAATTAAATTACGGCATATTTTTACTTGCTATTCATTCCTACACACGAATGCAATTGACTTATTCAAGATCTCATAGTGTGTGTTGGTGTGTATCCCGTAGGATTTTCATGCTAAAATTGATTTTGTTGCTGTTTGGGTTTCAATAGGACCTAAACTGTCAGAAAATGAAGGGGTGCAAATTTTCCTACTGATGCCCCCTTCTTCAAAGGGGAAATGTTAGTACAGGGAAAAAATTCAAATCGAGTCAAATTGTGTACGTTTCAATGTACACTAACGCGTTCGTCTCGTCATAAGGATTAGAAAAAATATTATTTGCCTAGGTTCCAACCTTTAGTTAAAGCGGTATAGCCCCATAATGGTTCAAGGTCACCCTGGGGGTAAATGCTCCGATGTTGTTGAAAGTGGTGTCAAATGATTCCTTGTGTCATACTGAAACAGAAAATGCATTTTAATTGATCTTTTGATATCCCCCATTGCGACATCCAGGGAAAGTTCTGGTGACCCCCATAGACCATGTAGACCCTTGCGACATGTTGCTATGTAATTAGCCAACCAAATGTCACACACTGTAAAATAATACATTTTTGGATCCTGTGAGACAATACAGACAACTTGTCACCAGTTTCAACAAAATCTGAGCATTGGGTAAATTTTACCCCAGGATGACCTTGAACCATTATGAGGCTATAGCGCTTTAACTAAAGGTCGGAACCTAGGCAAATATATACTTTTTTCTAATCCTGATAAGGAGACGAACATGTTAATGTACATTAAAACACAATTTGACTCGATTTTAAATTGTTCACTGTAGTAACATTTCCCCCCTTGAGGAAGGTGGCAGCAGTCCGAAAATTTGCACCCCATCATTTTCTGACTGTCTGGTCCCTATTGAATGAAAAACAGCAAGAAAATCAACTACGGGAACTGTTTAATTGACATACCAATAACCCACACTATCACGTTCTCCTGAGCTTGTAGAATGTAGATGTTTTTCTTTCATGTAAGGGTTCCGTTAACTATTATTCTTTTAAAGGGCATTTCCTCATTCACATCCAGGATTCCACGACTAAACAAAACAGAATCGACATTTAAATAACGTCTAATGGACTTAGTAATGTATGTAAGTAATCTTACATGCAGATTTGGTGCCTCCATCAGAAATTCAGAATTGCATAATTTAACAGACAAGAATAACAACGCATTAGTACAATGACCTGTGGGTCTCTTGCTCATAGTACCAGAACGCACTGTCGAATCAACTGCAATTTTGGAAATTTGTGTTGTTTGCCATATTATACTGACAATATTTACAATTATATACATACCGTTACGATCTGATTAGATTTGATCATTATCCAATAGATCGGATAATATCTAATGGCATAGAAAATAAGCGCTGGAAATTGTTTCTAATTCGTTTTGTTATCGTTGTTATTGTACCTTGTTTGTTGTTCTACGTAATTGCAAGACGCGTCTGTTGTATATAGTGTTCTATTATCAGTAGATTTCATTTTTTTTCTAACTTCTTTGATTGTCATAAGGTTCATTTTGGATCCTTCAATGTCGTGTTGTAGTACATTTCATTACACTTTCAACCTGAAATAACTACAAAAATAATTACGTAAAAAAGTACGTTATTTTCTTATAATGCTCAAATTTTAGGACTGTTATTTTTGATCAAACTCATACTTTTCATTGTGTGTTTATATTATGTATGTCCTACCGTATATTGAAGAACATGTCGGATATTAAACAAGTGGACGTAGACTCGAAATCCTGGGTCTAATTCATTTTTCCAGTTTCGAATCAAGCTGCTCCAATTTAACGACATTTTGTTTGCATTCAGAGCAATTTGCACTCGCACAAATAAAGTACGAGCTTTTGAATAAAATAAGCAAATTCAAAATATTTTAAGCCCCTTAGGGAATTACCCGGTGACAATGCTAGTACGATTTCTGTAAACATGAAACCGCCAATAATATGCGAAGGAGGCACACTAATCAGTAGAAGCCTGGAAAGTCATAATATTTTGACGAAATCTGATAAGAAGCGGCTAACACCCCTACCTAGCACATTATTAATTTTCCATTTAGAAAAGGAAGAAGGAAAACATGAATAAAACAAGAAGAAGAAAGAAAGACATGTTTGAATAAGTAATAGAGCTTAACAAAATGCAATTTAATTGGTGAATGGGATTATTTTAACTTTAAAGTGCCGTAGCATGCAGGGTCATTGTCATGTTATATGGAAGATCACGTGACATATATACTTCCTTTAATTTGTTTATCTTTTCTCTAGCTTTCCCGTTTTCTCTTACACTCTCGTTCTTGCTCCCGCATTAATGTTCTCTATTCTATCACTTTTCTCTCTCTCCCTCTCTTTTGTTTTGAGTTGTATGTACGTCCGTTTCTATATTATATTTTTAAAATGCCAGTTTAAGGATTGGATTATTTGTACCTTGTTTTATTACATCTGTAAGAGAGAGAAGGACATTTTTAGAAAAAAAAAAAAAACTCGAAACCACATTGTGTGCATATTTTGTATGCTTACGGATGTAGCAAATCCCACCAAAGTTAATAAGCCGAAAGCTCCGTTTTTAAATAATAATAATAATAACAATAATATATATAATAATAATAATAACACTAATAATAATAATAATAATAATAATATATATAATGCAGTATTTTATTTCGTGCGCGACAGCAAATCCATAAATGCTCATGAACCGATTATATCGGCAGGCAAGTTGGATTTTAGATCCTACTTGTTTGTCCGATGAACTTTCGAAACGTTCCCTCGGTAGGTGTTCTACAACCAATGCCAGATTAAAGAAATGCGTAGTCACCTAAGTAATCCTGATACAGCAATGATATAATTATTCCGGGTTTGCCTTAAAGCTCATTTTACCTGTCCTGGTTTCACTTTAATCCCCAGTGTCCTTAGCCTTAGCATATGTAATCTTGACAGGTGCTCAACAATCTCTCGATGGCTTAAGAATGCTATAGATATCTATATATGGTTGAAGGGCACTTTTGTATGGTGTAGTGAAAAACTTCTTTGAAGATTTAATGACGGGATAAGACTAAAGTGAATCATCATTGCAGACAGCGATTATCTTGTTGTTATGACATCCGTTTAAATGCAAATAGACACTTATATGGCCAGGCGTAATAGGAATTATTGGGTAAGTACGATAAAGCTGTTTTCGCAGTGTCGTATCTTAAACCAGCATGTAAATCTACGGTATTAGCCAAACGCCGTTCATACCGCCATAGTGCATCTCTCTTTCCTTATCCATTCACCTCTCTCTGTACTTCATCGTACCACGGCAAAAAGACGTATGGGATAAACAAAACAAGAAAAAATAAACAAAACATAAACAAAACAAACAAACACACACAGTTCGCATCTCTGAAACGAATTGCTAAACACAAGGTTCAGTCTAAAATGTCCTAGAGAGAAAATAACATCATTTATCCTCTGATGCTCAGACTTTCTGTTTTTGGTACAATACACGTATATCTACGTAGTAAGAACCTTTTTCTGTCTCTCCGGAGTCCTTTAACATTTGGGTTACACCGGAGAAATTAGAACGACGAAGAAGGGTCAATGGCTAACAACTTATTTAAAACATAAGGGTAGTTTACAGCAGGGTTCGAAAACTTCCAGAAGAAATCTTTTTCTTCTTGGAAGAATGGGGAAAAAATGAATACAAACAATTAATAAAAGAGATTCTTCCGGAAGAAACTGGAAGGAATTAAAAGAGAAATCAAGTGGATGAATATAAAGAAGTATATTATAAGCAACAGACTAAATTACACCATGTTCACCTGCATTGCACTGTAAATCATCAAGGCTACTTCAATGACCTTACAGGCAACGTGTCATTTTTTTCCAAAATGATTTACAAGTTTATAGCTATAACATAATCCCTTGCAAGTATATAATATTTGTTCACAATTTTATTTTGTCTTGCAATAAAATTGTATAGATGATAATTGTAACATGTTTTCCCAATCTTTCCATGTGTGTATTTTAACTCTAATTATCACAATTATAATTATAGATGCAAACATGAAAAAGTCTTTGCAAATTCCGGCCAAATTTTAAAACAAAAATTATAAAAGTATCTATTTCTTTTATTTTGCATGTTGTTGTGTATAAAATTTGCTTGAAAAATTGAAGATGTCCAAGCCTTTTCGATGAGACTCTGGCAACATACACCATTCATACATCACTCTGGTGTGAAACGTGTCCATAAATACAAGTATGATATGTTGTTATTATTAATATATGCATTGTGGATCGATGTGAGTTTTTGAACTTTAAATGTATATTACCACGGGGTGGGTAGGGGTTCCCTGAATGGTTATTTTTAAATTATTCAGTATATTTCGATCATTATATAATATAAAACCAAGAACATGTGTCATTTGCATTGAACTAGGAAATTTTAAAATGACTTCTTTCAGTCTATTCCACTTTCACTGGATAAAACTGGAAGAAACCTATTCCGATATTTTTCCACCTGTAGAAGAAACTGGCGAACCAAGCTTTACAGCCTTACATATGCGTGCCCTAAAATAGGCAAGTCCCACCCGGACTGAGCAATGTTACTAAACTTCCCTATGGAGTTCCTAAAACTAGAAATTAATTCATATGTGAAACCATTCTGATTAAATTACTAAAACTGCGTGCTTGTACATCTACCTCTTGTCTCCCATCGTCTGCCAAAAAAAGAGGTCAACAGGATAAGTGTGAATTTGCAAGAAAGGAACATTTTCTCCTGAGTCACATAGTTACAAGGGTTAAGGAACGCAAATGTAATAGAGATGTACATTTATAACCGAAACGTCAGTAAGGAACGGCTCAAGCCTTTATAACAAAATAAAGTCTCCATATCAAATAGATGAGATCGGCTGAGTTTGATGGGAAATTAAACAAAAAATGGAGCTTTTCTCCAGAGGCACGTATTGCAAGGGATAACACATTTTAATTACAATAGTTGCAGACTAGTATACACTGAAGTCGCGACGTCATAATATCTGCCATAGATCTATGGCATCTATAGATATGGCATTTCTTTATAAATAATGAAATAATGATAGCGCGACTTTTATCGGAGCACATTATAAAATTGATAAGGACTTGGACAGAGTTAAAATTACTCTCATGTCATGAAGAAATAAGTGTTAAGTACATTTGTTATCATCCCCAGCCTCCTCCCCCCCCCCAAAAAAAAAAAAATATTGTGGATTTGTAACCAGGGGGAAAATAAATCAGGTCACGGTAACTCCTACTCGGAGTGTGAAGCTTTGAGACATCTTGATCGTAGGAGAATTCGAAAAAAAATAATACAATAAAATATTTAAAAGAATGTTCATGAGGAAGAAAATCGTTATGTACATGATACACACTGGCCAAAAAGAATTGCAACATGCATAAACGAAATTCATAACCACAAATTGATTTCAAATTATACCATGGATTCTTGACCACACATTACGTATTGAATGCCAAAGTTGTGTTTTTCATACAGATGTTATTCCGTAGAATCGAAGAGGGTGAAAAACGTTTGATTTGATTGTCAGGTTACGCAAATACCGCGGATTAAAGGAACTCCGAACGATAACTTGCCGATTGCACTCCAGCATTGCGCTCAATGAATTGCGCGGGTTTATTAGGATTTACTTAACTGTTTACAAGAGAAAATCGGAGTGGTTGGGGTGACCGGCGCGGAGATGAGATAAAGTCAATGGTAGACAGTGGTCTTCGAAAAATCCGGGGAATTTAGAGACATACGAAATGCAATTGGAATGATAAATCACGTGGTTTACGTAAATCATGTCTAATTACCTGTTCACATTGCCTGACAAACAGCACAATGTTAACGGTGTGATTAAAAATTTGTTTTCAAGTTATCACGTGATCTCTTTCTTTGGATTAAATTGCCTGAGTCCAACGGTGATTGACGTACTCCCATCTTTTATTGACGGTATCTCATTTCCGGTTCATACAACCACTCCGTTTTTCGCCCTAAACGTTTAGAAGAGACCCTTAAAACCCCGTACAGTTCATTTATCAACGATTTTGCAGCCATGTGTTTACGTTCCTGCGCCTGTATTCCTCCAGGAGTACAATCGGCAAGTTATCATTAGCCACCTCATTTAACATGACATTCAAATTAAAGGTTTTTACCACTATTTGATTCAGGAAAACAAATCTGCTACCATTTTAAATCAATGTTTGAATATAAATTGTTTTTTCTGCATGTTGCAATGTTTTTTGCCAATATGTGCAGTTGCCTTGACCAATTACGTCAATGTTGGGAATTTTCGTACTTATGTGAATATAGATATACATAAACCTGTAAAACCGGTTTTAGGCAAATATGGTAAAATCGTGCAAATAAAGTCACTTTAATGTCCATGTATTTTTTTATTAAATCCTTATTCAAATTTTGTGAATCAACGCGTTGTGAACTAAGTAGTTAAAATTTCGTTGTGAATCAATGTTGTTGAATTATTGGGTCTATCCTATCAATCAATTTGCATAAATGATAGAATACATTCTTGAAGCTTTAACACTTAAGTAACCAAGGGGGTGAGGGGTTTCTAGGGACCCTCCAAATTTGTTTTCGCGCTGGCCGCTTCGCGCGTGGGATTTTTGCGCGGATTTTTTTGTAATTGTCTGACTTTTAAATGCGCTTCTTTTCATACCAAAATAATTAAAATCGGCCAAGCCGTTAATGAGTTAATTAGGGAGGGTCCCATGGACCCCCCCCCCCCTTAGGCACTAACGGAAGTCATCTGAGAATATTGATAAAAATCAAAGAACCAACCCAATTTTTTTTTGCTGATATTTGTTCACACATACATATAAGTAAACAATTTATAGTAACAGTAAAAATAATTAACCCTTTATGTGCTGAAAACAAACAATTTCATTGTGGATGTTGCTAAACCGTTACTGTACAAAGTCTATGGGAAAATGACGTGTATTTTGCAACCCCCGTAAAAAATACAGGATTCCCTAAAACTGCAAGTTTTGTGTTAAATATATGTTATTTTGGGTCTTCTAGAGTAGATATCAACAAAAAATCAGTTTTAAAACAGTTTGATGTAAGCCCAAAGCTCATTTGAATTTTCCGTCTTTTTGCCCATTTTTCGCGTGTTTTGAAAACAATGTTTTGCCCCTAATTTGCCGCCCTAATAACAAATTTCATTTTTTATTCCAGATTTGGGGTTGTCTTATGACTCTCCACATGTGGTATAAATTTCGTCCAAAAATTCCCCCGGGAATTGACCATATTTTGATCCATTAAGCATCGCATTTTTCGATAATAATGTAATTTAACTAATGATATAATATGCAATTGTGTTAGACGTAGTGGAGGAAAATAAAACACGGATGGCTGCGCTTAATATTCTACATCACACATGAAAACAACCCTTACTCTTTCTAAGAATGTCTTCTTCCCAATATTATAATTAAGTCCAGGAAATTTAGGGTCTGTGTAGCCCGAAGGCGGAAATAAATAAGCCATAGCTGATTTTTTTTTCAGATAGTTTCCTATCGTTGTGAGGAGCGACATATCAAAAGTCCCCAAGAGTCCCCATTGTGCTGAGGAATAAGGGGGGGGGGAAGCTTTATACAGGGGTAAAAACTTAAATGATTAAACTGAGATAAATCATTGACCATTGCATTCTTCTGGTCTCACTGATTAAGAAAATGTATAGTTGAGTTAGCCTTTTGATTTAGGAATACAGACCAAAAAATATTCAAGGTCATCGTGGGATAAAAGTTTTATAGCAGTCTGGAACTTATTTCCAAATCATTTGAACATGTTGCACAGTAGTTACATTATGGCCAAAACATTCACTTTATCTACTTCTGATAAATATTGACCTTTTAGGGCAGCGGCTTGTAACCTCCCATAGACCCTGTTAGTCCATAAGCTGCCATCATTAGATTTTCCGTTCGTTGCACCCAACTGGTGATTAATTTTCCCATATATCACATTGAAGGGGATGTCCCACTGACTAGGATGAGGTATGTTTCCGCTCGGAAAAGCTGCACGTTAGCGTGTTCTGCCCATTTCAAAATGGCCGCTATTGTTTTATGTAAAACCGCCATTATAAGTTCATTACAGATAGAAATTATATCCACGGCTACGCGATATCAAGTTTTTAACTTCCTAAATGGGGCTTACACATCTAGGTGTCCAAGATGGCCGCAGCAAAGAGGCATATTTTGCTAAATGAACTTAAAATGGCAAATTGTTGAAATAAGAACCTGGGTGATATTTTGAGAGCTCCAAAAAGAATTTATGGCATTTATATTTTACGTACAGACATGTTTTTAAAGATGGTGGTGATTATATTCGCTCTAGAGTACGTAAATCAGGAAGAAAAGCAGCCCTAACCATCTTTTCGATGTTATTAAACAACCCTTTCTAATTATGCCCCTAAATCATTTCCAAGATGTAAAAACTATTAAAGTGGGGTATTGATATGTCCAAGAGAGTGCTGTCACAATAGCTGGTTACTACTTGGGCTATATAATATTGTTTAAATTGACTCTATAATAGTTCATAGGAAGACAACAGCTCATATCAACCTAATATAATAAAATCATAATAAATGGGTGTGAACTATATTTAAGGACTACTCAGTGACGTCATAGGTGTTTCCCAGTAAAAATAGAAACTATGCTTATAAAGAAGTGAAAAAGTTGTCTATATGTAGAAGGAAAATTTAAATATGGTGACCTAACTTTCTTTCGAGCACATCAAGTGCTTTCTTTGTTTCTGACTTGTACCTCCAGCTCATTCTCCCTCTTTACTGCCGAGATCATCTTCCTTCCCGGCGTCGACTAGTGTTGAGTGGTCTGCAATTGTCCAGAAGTACGAGAGAGGATTGCGGAAAAATTTTATCTATAGTTTTCCTTATGGTTCTTATTATGTCGAAAAAGATGTGCAGGGGCGTTTTTCTTCTTGATTTATGTCCCCCGGAGCGGGTATAACCGCCGCCATCATGAGTTAAGATCATGTCCACAATATACAAATGTCATCAATTCTCTTTTTGGCGCTCTCAAAATATTACTCGCATTCTTACCCCTTCAATTTTGCAATTTTAGTACATTTAACAAAACATGCCTCCTTCCGTCGGCCATATTGGACACTTAAATGTTTAAGCCCATTTTAGGAAGATAAAACTTCATTTCGTTTAGTCCTAGACAAAGTTCTTATCTATAACGAAAATACAATAGCAGTTTTTCATAAAACAATGGTGGCCATTTTGAAATAGGCAGTACGCGCTAATGTGCAACATTTCGGGGCGGAAACATACCTAATCCTAGTCAGGGGGACACCCCCTTTAAGGTGATATATTGGAAAATGAATCACCAGGTGGGTGCAACAAACTCGAATTTTAAGGCCCGTACAGAAACTGGCTTATGGACTATGTAGCAATTTGTCATTATATGAGCTCTATAACTATATGCAAGGAAATTACTTGAACTGTTTAAATAATGTCTTTTCGGCTTATACGAATCAAGACGAACACACGGGTACACTTTTGAAAACAATCGGAGCATTCTGAACTTTTACCCCAGTATGACCTTGAACAGTTGTTTCCATAAAGTTAATTAATTATAAATCGTAGATAGGACAAAAGTTTTTTAATCCATATGATAGCACGCAAGATGGTATGCATTTAAACACAATTGGAACATTTTAAAATTTGACCCCTTTACAAAATTTATTCTATTACTCTTCAATTAACACAAGGAGGATACTTGGGGACTTCGAACAACATTAGGAAACTGTCCTGACAATTTCAGCTATGGCTTATTTATTTCCGGGTGTTTTTACATTTACCTTGGACTAGTTGTTAAAATTTGATAGACTTTGGGCAAAACTCGGTTTTACGTTGTCCTTGTTTTAATCTTTTGTTTATAAGACATTTTATTTATTTATAAACAGCTGCGACAGTGCTATACAATCAGACGTGGCTTAAATAGTCAGAATAAATCGATGAGTTCGCCGATACCATATCCGATAACCCGAGGCACAATATTAGTTCTTGATTGGAAAGAAACGAAATAGATCTAAGGATTTCGATTCAGACTAGAAGAGCCTTATCGTCATGAATGCCTAACCGAATACTAATCGCTTGCGTGGGGAAATAATAAATGGGATTCTGGTTTGAGAAAGTTCCTTATTAAATTCGTAACTGCGAGAAATCAATCGTCATACCTTTGGTACAGAAAAGAAAATAGACACATTATTATTGCACACGGGCATTATCTCTTTAAAACCACGCTGTGCCAATCACAATAGCGTATATGGTTCTCTAGTCGAAAGCAGAAAAACAGAATTGCGCCTCATGATCAATATGAACAGTTGTTAAAAACATCTTTCCTGAACGGCCTTTATGCAAAGGGACGAATTGCATAATGGAACGAAATCCAGAGAGTGAAATACATAAATGTTAACAACCGCCGTGTTTTGATGGAACATTACCTGCATAAGAGCACTGTTTTGATGTGCCAGAAGAGTTATTGTATAAGGTTTTTATCGTATTCTCGCAGGCTGATTTGCATAAAGTTGAGAAAATTGTTTGAACACAAATACCAATATATCATGTGTGAGGCACGCAGATCAGATACCAATTTGGAACACAGGCAGTTTCACTCCCATATCGTCCGTGATATTCTGAATATGAATCTGAAGAAATACTCGGTAAAATTGCTTAAAGCAACATCTGACGGAGATTACAAAATGGCGCAGGATGAAAAAAGAAAATAACTTAAGATTAACATTACATTACATAAGGCATTACGTAGTGCAGTTTTGAAATTTTCAATGGTACTTAAATCTAAGACGGATGAAGGAAGGCTGTTCCATTCAAATATGGCGTTTGGGAAGTAACTGTATTGTTACATTGTTGTGTCACTTGCTAGTCAGGAAGTACTTACCAGTCTGCCATTGTGTCTCTATGGTTTCAGTCGATCGAAAACATTAAATCCAATTCAAACAAAACTTGGTTTAGCACTTTTGTCAGTTGGTAAGGTCGAAGGTCACATTCCATGGTCAGTCATCATTATACCAAATTAATCCGATTTGACATTATGACAATATTTGCACACGTGTAACTTGGTTATGAACATTGCTAGCTTGATTCAGAAAATAGACTCGGGGTCGGTTTACGGACAGAAAATACAAACTGTTAATCACGAATTGCGCCTCTAATATATTACTGTATACCAAAGGTTGAAGTTATGGCTAAAAAGAAATTCGTCGTAACAAAAATTCTAGAATAACAAAGGCGAATTTCACCCTAATTCATTTAAGCATAAATAAAAAAATAATGATAGTAATAATCATTATAATAACGATTGCCTTAGAATGACACTTAGGGGGAAATTTGAATGATTCATTAGGCTATAATGAGCTCTTATTATTATTTAGATTAATTAAAATATTCATATCCTTTGTTAGTATAGTGGATTATCTTTAATTTGCATAAATTAATATTCATATCCTTTGACGGAATAAAGCGTAAACAAAGGATACCGTTCAGGGGAAACGAAAGTTCCAGGCGGTTCATTCCGCTCAATCTTCTGAATCCTTTAATCCGATTAAGTAATTCAGCAATTTAATGAATTAATTGAACCGCGCGGAACCGGACAGAACCGGAAAACGCCCGCCAGTTGAGTATTGAATTCGTCTCTTAATTAGTGCATAAGAAAGGCGAATATCCCCCTAACACACACATAAGCTTATAATCATCATCATATTAACAAGAACAACAACAACAATAATAATAATAATGATAAGTGGGATGTCCGGGTTCGATTTCCGGACGAGATAATGAATTTTCCGACCAACCCAAGAGAAAGATTATTGCTCAAAATGTCCCTATGTCCTAAGCGGTGATATTAGGATTAACCCCGTCTTACCAAGGGGGGGGGGGGGGGGGGTTGCCACCACCCCCCCACTGAACTTTGCTCCGGTGCGCTAAAATGCAAAAATTTTGCGTAAAAAGCTTCCGGGTAATCGTTTTCTCATCCTTTCCGGTCATTTTATTTAGAGGACAAAAGTGAAGTACGCACCTTCACCGGGGTTAGGGTATGCCGTCAAAGTCGAAGGGTACGGGGGGGGGGGTGGTTGGCACCCAAGAATATTTTGTAGTACATTTTTGAAATTATTTTGCATAGTATTGCTCTAAAGCTCTATATTCATGTAAAACTAGTCAATTACCATCATTTAGAGCTGAAAACCGCATGAAAATCCGATATTCCTAACTTTTTTAGCGCAAAATCGGATTTTCGCCTATTTTCTGTGGAAAATGCCAATTTTGCCGACTCGCGGACTTTATGACGTCATTGTGACGCCATACTAGGTATGTTAGTACTTATTTTGGTATCAATGGAAAGAGGAGGACCATAGCTATCCATTGGTATCAAAATCATAAGCATCAGGTGCTTTATAACGATTCTCGAGGGGGTGGTGGTAACCACCCCCCCCCCTTTGGTAAACCGTGTTACAAAAAAAGGCTTGGTAAGACGAGGGTTAAAAGAAAAACGCAGAACCGATTTGCTTTCTAGCGGGTCTGTTTGCAATCAATAATGCATATAGCCCCACTTTATTTCCTTGTATATTTCTAACGTCTCATTTAATTGCACTTTTAAAAAAAATCACGGAGCGGACCTCTGACTTGTTTAGGAGGAAATTACCCCTAGTTCTAAAAAAATAACGCTACCTCCTTTTTTGCGGTTATCGTCAGATTTTCCTCTAGGGACGTTTGGGATATAGATAAATAAGGCAAGCAATTGCCGAAATTTAAATATAAAAGTGAAACAGCCAGAATCGCTTGATTTACAATAGGTATATTTCTCTCAGCGTTAAACCCATCGGTCAAGCAACAGTGTTGGCCGTCCACTCATATATCCACACAAAGCCGAGTATCGCAAAAACACATCCTTATGCAGACAACATTATGTAAAGAGAAACGTGTCACGGCAAAGAGGTTCTATATAGATAGAGAGGCAAAACGTTACGTAATCTTTAGACATTCATCGTCTCGCATGTTTTGCCGACCACAAAAGAAAACATAGAGTACCAACAATAGAAAGCAATGGCTGCCTCCGCTCCTTCCACATACTGTGGGTGCCGCTTTGCATATACACTAATCGGTAGTGATA
Source organism: Ophioderma brevispina (assembly GCA_023653785.1). Taxonomy (NCBI): domain Eukaryota; kingdom Metazoa; phylum Echinodermata; class Ophiuroidea; order Amphilepidida; family Ophiodermatidae; genus Ophioderma; species Ophioderma brevispina. The sequence continues at coordinate 24,666 of JAMKCH010018490.1, forward strand.
CAAATTGATGTATGTGTTAGAGGTGGCCAGGTGTAATAATAGTGTACCTGGATCATTGTGCTCAGATACTCTTTTTTCTCATAATGCAATGCGCGCTTAGGTGAAAAGATGTTCTTCATTGAGCGGTTTATCTTAAATCAAGAAAAACGACCTTACGTGTCATTTATCAATTCGTTGTGTGGCATGGGTAGGAACAAAATTTAACCACCCAATATCACCCAACATCCAACCACTGATTTTTGCGGATGGTGTTTGTATCGAATTGACATTATTGTGTATACAAGCACCCAAACTAATAATTCAAAATGTCAGCGCCCAGCACGGACGACTGGTTTTGAATGGGCTTCACCCCCTTGTGTCACGGTGTCAGTGTTATTTTTGGACAAGTCCTTATTGATCTTAGAAAATTATCTTAACACTTAAATCTCTTAGTACGTTGTGTACCTTGTACATGAAATGACAAGTGTAGTGGTTTGTCGGTCATAACATACAACAAGAACACAGAGCGCGTCAATTGTTCTTACACAAAACACCGCTTTTGCCACTGACAAGCTCTGTGGACACAACTCATACATTGCAATAATACAAAGGAGAAGCATACAAAATGAGTGGACATACTAACCCTGGTAGCACGCACAGCATTCGTGTTATACAACCTGTCTCAAAAAAGTGGTACAATCAGAAAAAAAAGGTTAAATATGACATTTCAAAATAAGTCATTCTTATTTGGCATAATATGAAAGAACAAAGACCAGGCTTTCCAATGGTGTTTGTTTCATCTTATTTGCTTTTGTCAATCCAGGTATATAATTAATTTAATGCGATACACCAACATCGATTTTGTGCCACTTTTATGCATGGGCAGATTTATTTCGCGCAGTTACGCCATGCTATCTTGAAGCTCACAAAAGATTGCAACTTGACAAAAGAAACAAAAAAAAACAGATTAAAGTAAACAAAGGATGTCTAGTTTTATCGAAACAAGTTTTATAGTCTGATTTTTTATTCCTGTCAGTAAAGGCATATTGTCGATGGTAAGAACACATCTGGAGGAGATGTGTTGAGATCAAAACTAAAAAGCCGTATTAACAGCTGAAATGCTCAAGTTTGTTCAGCAGAATAAGATGCTTTAAACCCAATTACATGAAACCTTTTAGTATCGAATATGTAAAAGCTTCATACCAGATTCAATTGAATAGATTGTCTTACAGTCTGAGACACGCTATCGATTCCTTTGTTTGGAGACAATCAAAGAAGGGGTAATGTGTCATGAAAATCGAGGCCGGGTGAACCTCTAAATCTGAGGAGGATTAGGCCACGTAAATATTGTAGTTCGTTATGAGTGACCAAAACTTTTAGTACTTCGATATATGATTGGACAAAGACGTCAAACATTATTTCTGGAACAAGACGAATAAATGTAAACCAGCGTAAACGAGGCTTAAACGTATCAGATTTTCTAATATTCCTTAGTGACGAAAAATACTGAATGAAGGAAAAAGCACGCAAGCAGTTGTTGATATAGAAAAATCATACTGGAAAAAACAACAACATATGTAGTATTGAAATTCCTGACGTGATTGTAAAAATGGTGGAGGATTCTGATAGTGGAGATTCTCCCTCTTCCAACAATAATGACAAATAAATTTTGGCGAGTAATAATTAGGCGTACTTATTCGTATCATTTTCTTTTCTTATGTTGAATGCTTCAGTTTGTTCAAGTTTTGATGTTTGGAATTTATTCAGTGCATTTGCCTTGCATTATTTTCTTCGTGAGAAAAGGGATATTTTTTAATTATGGCCTTAATCTGATCCGACATCGTCACATTAGAATTTCTTTTGAATTAGTGGGTAAAGCATACACGCTCTCAGAACGAATGGAATCGTCGACACGCCCCAAAAACTTTAATGAACTTACAGGAATAAAAAATCCTACTATAATAGTCAACATAATAATTTCAATGATAAATATCTTTTCATAAATAATAAACAATACAAATATTTATTGCACGTCAATGAAATTTGAGCTTTGAATTTATTACTAGTATAAAATTGGTATCTGTTAAAATCATGCCAGAAGGAATGTAATTGCAACCAAAAAAACACTCCAAATCCAAAGAAATGGTTTAAAAATATTGCACTATCTTTGTGCATTTACTAATTGTTGAAGTCAATAAAAATTTGAATTTGGAAGCAAAGTATCAAGGTGTTGGTATGAATTTGCGTTTTCATGATACTTCAAGACCATAAAAACTCCCTCCTCTAGGTTGCTGTACGCTCATGGTTCTCTTCTAACAAACAATAGTATGTCGAATGTTATTCACTTTCTTTATCTTAAAGCCAGAACTTAGTGATCATAACTTCCACCATTACGTAGCTGTTTTTGTATCTTTTAGAGTTTCTTTATGAAGTTAATCCTTCTTAAAAGATTTAATATTTGTTCAAATGTGAATAACTTACCTTTAACTAATTCTTCACCGTTTTCACTCAACCAGAAAGTGGCACAAACTCGATTTTGTGTTCCGCAGTAAACTGGAGTTATCTCTCGATTGAAACAAGCAAATGAGATGAAACAAAAAATGCTGGAAAGCCTGGACTTTTCTCTTTAAAGAGACCCTGGCACATTTGAAAAAAAGTTGAGCCTCAGATTTTTCTCAAAATCGAGATTTTTGCTGGTTTAAGGCTTTTATATACAAAAGCCCTCACCCGAATGATTAAACCAAATCAGCTTCCTTTGGGTAAACAGAACGATTTATAATTGAAGTCGGCGGCGACGTTAAATTCAGCAGCGCGAAAATGGCGTTTAACACAAGAACAGCCACGCGTTTGCATGTTTCCCACGCTATTGCACACTTGTTTGATCGGTCTATAAAATTTGTGCGCTTTTTTATATCATGAGTACGAGTCAAAATATTATGTAATATGCACATTTGTGATTAAAGTTATGGAAAAATTCAAAAGTTGGATACAAAAAACCTGGATGTCTTTATCCTCATATCAATGTCCCTATCTGTTTTGGGGTATGTTATTTTTATGTGTAAACTATATCTCTGTTCTTCCAAAGGCCTAGACTATCATTTGAGAGTAAATTGACGAAATTTCATATTTTGTAAAAAATGTGCCAGTGCCGCTTTAAAGTGATGTACAAAACGACTTACCTATGTTGAGATATACGTCATATACCATTTTTTTGAGACAGGCTGTATAATCCTTAAGTAGAGCAAACAGGATTGATTCTTATAGGAAAAAGTTAACAGATATACTTTTTTTTCCAAATTAAATAACCGGTAGTCTAAAAATGAATAAAAATAAATAAAATAAATAAATAAAATATAAACGTTACACGCTATTAAACTCGACCCCACCGTTAACACCATCAAATCTGAGGGTTTGGTACCATTAGAAATCTTAAATTTGGACTGATTTCTTTCCCATTTTGATGCTACAGGCTAAAATATGTTATGTTTACGTTAACCGGAAAATAGTCTGGGGTTTGTTCGCGAAAGCATTCGTAAGACTGACGTTGCCCTAGTTGCTACGTAAGTTACTACTAGGATTTTTTTCGCGTTCGTGAAAACTGGACGTAGGCTACGTGTGTCCTACGAGTAAGGACAGATGTACGATTAAAACTATGTGTGGTCAGGAGTACACGTAGCACAACTCGTAGTGTGTGGGAAGTGGCATACCATCAATTGTTAGCAATATTCACGATAAAAACATTTATGTTTCAAAAAATGAAGAAGAAGGGCATAATAAGATAATTAGCAAACCCCTTCCAGGACCAGGATGTCGTCGATGAATATACTGATAAGTGATATACAGGTTACAAATAAACGTACAAACTATTTGTAGAAGATTGCGTTAGGTTACACCAAAGTGACTATAGTGCACCTTAAGTTGAAGCCACAGATGTCTTCTTTCAATGATGTCATTATCACATCAGCCGGTTGGGCTGAATAAGCATGTAATTGCGCAATGGCTCAAAATTGGGGTATGTTATTAAATTAAGTTAACAAAAAACAGTTAAACATGTTAAAGTTAATAATCATATACCATGGTCTTTTGCAGGGCCGTAGCAGGATTTATTTTTTTTTTGGGGGGGGGGGGTGCGGGGGATTCGAAAAAAAGCGCGACCTTTTTTGGTAAAAATGAACCTAACCCCCCTAAAATGGTACTTTTTTTGGACTTTTTGACAATTTCGCCACCAAAAAGTGGACTTCTTATTAATTATTTCTCTAAATTTGGACCTGTTTGTCTACAAAAATCATCAAAAAAGTGACCTTTTACCCTTTTGTGGAATGTGGGGGGGGGGGTGCGGCCGCACCCCCCACCCCCCCCCCCCCTGCGTACGGGGCTGGTCTTTTGTAACATCTGAATAAGCCTATGTCACTGCAATAAAGTGCCTATCAACATGTTCCTGAATCACTTTCCACACAGATTGACTCGTCTATCAAAAAAAAAAAAAATAAGGAAAGAAAAATCGAAAGAAAGAAGGGAAAAAATAAAAGGGGGAAAAAGAAAGAAAGAAAAAGAACAAAGAATAGAGGCCGCCATATTACAGATACGAATTCACCCCGACCTACTTCATTTAAGGTGGCTCACAGATTCCCAAGATGGTACCCTCAATTTTATAACAAATCGTGTTTTTATGTACATAATGCTTGTCCAATCCCTGTGTGAAATAAACTAACTCAAATCGATGTCCTCATATAATATAGAAATCAGAATTTTTGTTTTACACAGGAGGCCTATACTATATACATAGATATATACACATTTTAATACATCAAAACAACAACGTATGTTTATCTCCAAATATTTGGTGTAATTGAGATTTAAGTGAATATTTCACTTCTAGAGGACTATATTTAAAAAAACACCAAATAAAAAACGTCATATTTCGAAATCTCTGAGTAGCCTTGAAAGATTACATAACCTTTTCGTCACATATATTGGCTAATTCCCAGTTTGTGATTTTTTTTTACAAATACAGTGTAATTTTCGCTTTGTCGTGATATCTTCACTTGCTTGCCAGACCTTCTTTCTGCTGGCTGCGGCATTAGTTGCTTGTAGTTTTCATTCATGCCCTTTTGTTGACGTGTATTGGATATAGGCCTATATTACTTTTCATTTAACTAAAAATATTTGTTGTTTGGTTTAACCCACAAGAATGACAAGAATGAAAAAAAAGCCGTAGCCGACCTCTTTGGTTTTAAGCCATTTTCTTGTTGGCCGTGAGGTCGATTGATACTTATTGAACGCTATCATATGGGCAATTATTAACAAGATAAGCCAACGTTAATATACTTCAATTGAATTCAACGCAGGTCTCCTATAAAAGGAGGAATTCTAAAATTGCGAGAGATAGTCCAAGTACTTCCAGATTCAATCGGGTCTATAGTTCACCAAAAGCACACGTATTTCTAAAAATCCGTAACGATTTATAGAACGGCATTCAACACCAAATGGACATAATTGCCCAACGATTGCACCCAACTAGAAGACACGTAATAACGATCCTAAGTTATGCGAAGGTGTCCTACGTCTGTCTAAGTCCATTGTTCGCGAACGCACGTAAGACACAACTTGTAGAAATCGTAACAGGCGCTCAGAATATGTTACGTATATACTTACGAATCTTACGTTTCGCGGACGAACCCTGTACGTATACGCTAATACGAAGGAAAATTGCGTCACAAAATATCGCTGTGGCTCCAGTAGAACCACAGTAACCACGAACGGGCATCAATGACAAAAATCACTTTCCACATAAAGGTGACGTTTGACCTTTGGGAGATACTCATGTATGTGGGTTTATGTACTAAACAAAATACTGCTTAAATTTCATGAATGCTATATATATATATGTTATTATGTAATTGATACCAACATGTTAAAAAATGAACGGTAAATATATGCTCAGAAAAAACTAGGTTACTAAAATAGGAACAATTTAACACCCCATTTTTGCATAAACATAGTTAATTTAGATCCATTCTTAACTTGAAAACAAATGATAGTTAAAATAAGTTTATCAAAATAAACAAAAAATGGCGCTCATGAAAATGTACGTGTCGCCCTGGGACGCCTGCAATTTATTGGTGGATATGTATATGAAGAATAAACTTGTGATGCCGACACTTGCACATGTTTTGGCATAAATATAAAATGAGAACTCTCTTCTATATTGGTCCCTGAATATAAAAAAGATTCACACCAAAATAGCATTAATGTCGTGAAAGCAAAGGAATGAATAAAAAGTAAATGTCGCCGGTATGAGGATTTTCATCAAAGGTAATATGACCTTTACTAAAACCCTTGCTTTCTTGCTTAATTTACTTATATAAAAGTGTGACTTTTTAGGTCCTTTCACATTGCTACTACGGTGGACGTCACCCAAAGCATCCTGATCCATCCGATATGCATTCCCCTTAAGCCAAACATTATGATTTGAAAAATCTAATTCATACTTTCATTCTTAGATGTCAAGAATGTCTATGTGTATTGATATTGTCCCCAGTAGAGTGCTAACCAGTGTATGGGAATGGTGTAATTTAACATTGGGGAGGGTTAATGTACTTTAAATTCACTGCGGGGCCGTTAATTTGCGTTGTATGTTAAGCGTGATTTACAGACAGATGTAGCAGAAAATGGGTTGTAGCTGGTAGACGACAGACCGTTCCGGATATTGGATAGTATAGGCATTGAGATACTTGTTAGAATGCGCATGATTGTTTTAGATTAGCGTAACTGCCTGCTCTTTTATTAGCATTTGGGGGGCATTTTCATACAGTATTTAATTAATATCAATGAATGACTGAATGAGCAACGTGGACGTTTTTTTTTATTGTATTCACTAACTATCAAAATGAACAACGTGGGGTTCTTTTATTGTAATTTAATAAACATCAAAATGAGCAACATGGGATTCTTTCAAATGAACCTCGTGGGTTTTTTTTAATTTGTATCTTTTTTTTGTTTATGAACTTTTTGATGCCCGATTTGAATTTAGTAATTAATCAAATTAGCAACGTGGGATTCTTTTTATTTGTATTACTAAGATCACAATGAGCAACTGGGATTCTTTTTTATTTGTATTTACTAAACTTCAAAATAAGCAGACGTGGATTCGTTTTTTTTTTTTTGCATTTATAATCTCAAAATTAGACGCGGGATTCTTTTTAAATTTGTATTTACTAATATCACAAGGAGCACGGGGGATCCTTTTTTGTTTGTATTTATTAATATTCAAAATTAGCAACGTGGTGATTCTTTTTATTTGTATTTCTAAAATCCACATGAGAAACGCGATCATTTTAATTTATACTTACTTATATCAAATGAGCAACGTGGGATTCTTTCAGGGCCGCAAGATTTATTATGGGGTTGGAGGACTTAAAAGTGGACCGTTTTTTGGTAAAAGTGGACCTAACCCCATAAATGGTCTTTGTTATTTGTATTTACTACTACACATGAAACAGTTTCCCTGCAATCCAGTGCTTATTAAGCCTGAGGTAGATCTTTTCAGTGTTTCAGAGCCTGCTTTCCAAGGATGCCCAGGTTCCACGACGTAAGAGAGCCCGGGGTTTCCACCCCAAATCCAAATGAACCAAGGGAGAGTGGAATCCCAGTTTTAATCAATAGTTCTTATACCATCAAATCCAGAATTTGGATCCGAAGTCATCCCCAGCAAGTGATCCCCCCCCGTTGGGACTTCGACCGAGGACCTGCACTCAAGGGAATGCCCGAACCGTGGCCCACTCTCTTTCCAGCGGGCACCCTCTCCCTTCCAGGGCCACACTCCCTAAGGGAAACTTACATCTGTAAAAAGGTATTTCTTCACTCGTTTTTATTAAATAATGGCCATCACCATAAAAGAAGAATTTTTTGGAAATTACCTGTCCCTTTTTAAATTCACATATGCATGTCATATTACGCTATGCATGCGGAGATGTAACATATTAAGCTCTCCTTAGAAAGCAAGGAAAGAAGTACTTGATTACCTTCGGTGATTTTGATCATAGAGCGATGACAGGGAAAATCTATCAAATCCACCGACAACACTGTTTTCCAAATTGCTGCGTAGACGTAAATTATCTCTACTTTAAAGCTCTCTAGTGAAGAACCAGGATTGTCGTGAATTTTGACTAAAGTGCATTTCGTCACTACAAGGGTGACCTAATAAAACCTTTACCAAAATGAACAGTGTATTTTTCACACACTTTTTTAATTTGATATCGTGGGTTTTATTCATCATAAGAATTGGGTAATGATTTGATCGTTCCTACCCCCTTCCCTACATACAGAAAACTGTATAATTTATAGCATCAACTGCATGCTATGATTAAGATTTGAAAAGCCCGCTTGCCAAAATCACTGTGTACTATCATTCCATATGAAATACACATGGAATCTGCATTGTGCTAATACCACTTTTCTGTATTTGTCATGGGGCGGGGGGGGGGGGGGGTGGGGTTAGGACCCGATCTGCTCGGAATTTTGGCATTGGGGATTTCCATGCCTTAGAAAATGAGCTCGTGGACATGTCTGTTTGCTGACTTAGTGTTTCAGTGGACGCATATGAGAACACTCACCAATGAACCTTTTTTTTTTTCAGGCAAAGTGCTCAATCAGCCCATTTTTATGATAAAATAAATCCACAGATATCAAATTAAAAAAAAAAAAAAGGAGGCCAAGTATCACTTTCATTTTGGGTAATAGGTGACCCTTTAGTACTTGAGTCCTCAGTCCAAACTTTCTTATTTGGTCAAAACGCGAATAATGCAAACACCAAAATCCTTGATAGGTCTGATAGAAGAAAGATTGCCTCACCCTCCCTTTCCCATAAAGCTAACGTATCATTATTGCACATCATGTATGTTAGAAGCAGTGATGAATTTCTCCCGCAAGTGATTTTCCGTTTCTTTCCCAAATACATTTCTATACAGCACAATTATATAACGGTTAGAGAACTAAAATCAACATTAACATTTTTAAAATTAGCGAGGTATTTCTATTTTAATTGGTTGGTCCTACATTTGAAACATATATACTTTCTGTTCGTAATGGAATGCTGGTCTGTTGTTCAGACCGCTTTCAATATTTTGACCAGAAATTATGTTCCTGGAGCATATTTGAAATCACGATAGAGAAATATGGAGAAATATTATAGAGTCAATAGCACTGTTTCCAGCGCACATTTGCCATATGCTCCTGGAGCACGTGCATTCAAATTTTGACCTAGATTATTTCCCCATATTATTTATGCTCCAGAACATGGTCAAGGGAGCATATTTCCGGCCAAAATATCATATACTGTTTCACATCGTGTAACCACCATGCTAATCTCTCGTGTCGTTTGGCCTGCTGGCAAACTCTCGCCATTGAGCTTGAATCCCTGGCTGGTTCTATTTGCATGTTCCAACGAATCGGGATAAGAAGCAGTTTAATCCCTAGGAGGATGCAGTGACGAACACCTTCTGAATCATCTCCGGTCCGTTTCACCCGCTTTTGAGTGCCACGACTTTAGTGTGGGGTATTCACGGACACAACCTTTCTTGAGAAGTTCTTATTTATCTGAACTGTCCTATTTGAGATTTCCCAACATGAACATCCCCTGTTGTCAGTAATGTGCACTGTGTGGCCTTGCGATTTAACTTAGGGAGCGGTCATTTTTATGCCGGTGGGGGGGTGGAGGATTTCCACTTGTTTTCGGCAAAATTTTCGCGTTCCCCCCCCCCCCCGGCTCTGTACAAAATTTCTTATTCCCCCCTTGACCATGCTGAATTTCCCCATTTAAAAGTTCATGTTTCCCCCCTCTCGCGTTGATGAAAAATTTCGCACGTCTCCCCCTCTCTCCTTACAAAAAATTCGGGCACCCCGCAAATCCTCCACCCCCCCCCCCCCCGACGTAAATAATGACCCCTCCCTTATACCAGTAAATCAACCGCAACTCGATCTGACAACACATACAACGTCCATCTTAGTGGATAATTCCGACCACATTTAAGTAGTAGACCTGCATGACCCCACTTTGAGGGATTGAGCTATAATTAGACAATAATACCTCGCGCCTATCTTTTTTTTTTTTTAGGTCGATTGTGTAAATCTTTGTGTTTGTTTTGGTCCGATGTATTTTTTCCGAGGGAGCGTCAGCTACCCGAGGAAAAATACCGAGGGAGCGTCAGCTCCCGAGAAAAATACCGAGGCCCAACACAAAGATTTCACACAATGACCGAAAAAAATATGGTTCAGTTCTTATTGTCAGTATAACCGAGTTTCATATCTACCCAAATACATTCTCTCCCTTAAACTCCAATTCAATTTTTATTTTGTAGCCGTCCTCCCCTCGAATTAATAAAAGTCCTCCAGGAGTCCCAGTACATAAACTTCATTATCCCGTAACAGTTTTTGACGCAATCAGAAAGTGCAATTGAAATTTTTTGTAATCCAATGTTCAGGGCATTCCGATGTCAAACTGAAAGTGTGGGAATGTTTCGCCATGTTCGCTGTTTCAAGAGCTGGAATATTTATCACGTTTTGGTTGGTGAATAAAATTAAAATACAACTCGCGATAGTTCAACAACCCTGGGTAATCTTACGGATCTGGATTGCTTGACATAAGATGCAGATTTTGTGCCCAGTATGAAGTTATGATCATCACCATCACAATTACCAGCGGGTCGGTCTTTTCTGACAATGACATTGACAATGATAGGGAGTCCTTTGAGTTTCTTGAATTCGCGGCTGGACTTATTTGTTTTTGAACTGTAACAAAGGTACACAGCTTGTCGGAGAAGATTCAAAACACCATGAATTGTACGGTAAGCTAGTTTCAGTGTTTTCACCTCACTTTTCGCTTTATCCCTAAAACTACTCCGTAATCGATCTCACAGTCATCATGCATGGCAATAGTCACGACATGAATGATTAGCTTTTACACCATCCCTAAACCCTGAAGACCGCGGTTTCCGTCCCAGCACCACGATGTCGCGTCGTGATTTCCAAAGTTCCGGGCCTTTTTTACAAAACAAAACAAGAGTCATTGTTTATCATGGTATTATTTACGCATGATTTGTTAGAAGCATCCAAAAACGTTTCATATTTGCACTGTTTACATGGTTTAATGAAGATCGCGGGGCAGACCTGTCCCAGAGTTTTGCAGATTTTCATGGTAATGAACGAATGAAAATTTCCTTAGCTATGTACATGTAGCTGTAGTTTACGTTTTCTTTTCACAATATTTGTAATACATTTATTTTTCATTTCATTTATCCATTTTTAATTTGATTTTTCAAATTAATTTATTGGTTCATCTATTTTGCTATTTATTTGTTTATTAATTTTTTTTTGTCTATTTATTATTTAATTTTTTATTCATTCAAAATAGTATCCATTATAATTTTTCATTTTTTTGTATATATATTTGTTCTTTATCCACTTTGTGTATTAACAATTTTGATATAATTTTATTTCTTCATTTTTCCATTTGTGTATTTGATGAATTTGGCATTTGTTATTTTGTATTATTTTTTTTGTTTTATATGTGTACACTTCATTTTGTTTATTTGTGTTTTGTTTTGTTTTATCTATGGTTTCCGATTGCATTTAGGATTTATTTGTTCATTTGTCCATCTATTTGATATGTATTTTGTTATTATCTTTGTCTATTTATTAATTTAATTTTGGTTTATTAATGCAAATTATAACCAATTACATTTTTATTTCATTTGTGTATTTATATTTGTTCATTTAAATCCACTTTTGTGTATGTAAATTTTTTATATAATTTTATTTCTTTATTTTTCCATTTGTGAATTTGCTTTGGTTTTTTGTATTTATTTTTTTTTTAATATTTTGACATTATTTTGTTTATTTGCGTATTTGTTTTGTTTATTTGATTGTTTGATTCATTTGGGGTTAATTTCTTTAACTTATTTTCTCTTTATTTATTCAATGTTTAATTTTTTGGTCTTCCCTTTATTTGGTTATTATTTTTATCTGATGATCATGGTAATATTTCCTATTTTTATTTTCTATCACCACCACCTTCCCGGACCCCCCCCCCCATCCATGGGAAACTATGGGAAATCCAAACATGCAGTCCGTGCCTTGATTTGCCTATTACATTCATGATCCCTAAATTTGCTTGTCACATGTACAATACTCGAATCGCAAAAACACGGCGTTTGATTGTTTCAAGCACGGATTTTACATTTTGTAATGTCCTTTTTGGTTGGTAAAGTCCCTATGTGGGGGGGTTGGGGGGTGGGTGGGAATGATTGAGTGTTGGGGGTGTTGTCTTGGGCCGTGGGTAACATCCTACCTGTTTAGTATTTGTCTTTGTTGTTTGTTGATATTTACCAACTAATGGACGTGAGCAGAGGAATCTCGAACACCATAAAATTTTGTATGGATTTTGTGCAGTACTTATAAATGCGCTTTTTTTTGGGTTGTAATTTTGTTTTTTTTTGTTTGGGGAAAAGGGTTTGTGTCGTCTTGGTTTTTAGTTACCTTTAAAAGACCCACTGCCCTGGGTCTGTCCATCGGATCGGCTAGACCCGATGCTCACATGATGTCATGAGTCTGATGATGACCGCGTGCAGTGATGACCATACCAAGATACGGTATCAATCATGGCATTACTTTTTTGTTCAGTTGTTTGATCCAGAGCCCTCCGGAGCTCTTTGATTTAATTCCTCGACGCTAAAATGACATGATGGGCTACTAAATGTTGTCGTCTTCATCCATTTTGTTTAATTTAGTTCGAAAATGAACATAATGTTGTAATCGGTGCACCGCAGATACCATGTCCATAATACCGGCATGTGGACATGGTGAATTTCAGCCTCAGTTCAGTAGGCAAGCCAGCTTATGTGGGAATGAATTGTTAGAACATCTTTTTTTTTTTTACCTTGCATATTAATTTAGATTCAGTTTGTTTGATGTACTAAGGTTTGTCGCAATGGAGGTGAACTGAAAAGTGTCGCATTTTTAAAAATAATTTATAGTGTTTTGGTATTGGCTTCAAAGTCGCTTGTTATTTTGATTTGGAAATCAATGTTTTCGCCAATGTCTATCCATCTTCGGGGCCCCAATCAATTTCATTTACTAGCTACGTCACACGCAGGAGTCATTGTGAGAAGTCATTGTGCTCTTACAATGACTCGCGACGTCGCGCGTGTATTTTAGGAATAATACCATTGGATTGGATCGCGCTATTACGCAGGTTATTAATTTATTGTCAATAACCCACTGATGCAGAAACTCAAGGCTTCTCCTGTTTTATCAGGTTAATCATTCTGCAACTCTTGCTTTCACCCACTGTCAGATTGTCACCATTTTCCCAAACAATGATGTCAGTATTTAAATAGTTACCGTGTACGTAATACTAGGAAACATCAATGGATGTTAAAAGTCGTTAAAAGTCAACCACACATTGAACGATATAATGGCTACAGAGTACACACCCATGCCCATGAGGAAAAAATATTATAATAGATAATATCAAAGGCCTTTGAGAAATCTATACGAGTATACGAGTGTAGTGGGATATGTGTCAGATTATCGGTTTCTGAAAGTAATTTGTGGTAAACATTCGAGGGTTGACAAACAGAAGGACGTAACTCAAACTGAAAAGAAATATTAAAGAATTTCTTTAATTCTGCTGTAATACTGCTTTTGAGAAATGCGATGTTTAATATTTTGTACTAAGCAAGTATATTCATTACTCAAAATGTAAACATCTCATAAAGCTCATATATGGTACTGTAAGCAAACATTATATAAACAAAGAACAATTTTTAATTATGAACAGCAGAATTAAAGAAATTCTTTTACATTTCTTTTCAGTTTGAGTTACGTCCTTCTGTTTGTCAACCCTCGAATACACTACACACCTTTCTGGTTAAATGAAATGTCACACACAGTAAAATAATATATTTCGGATCATGTGAGACAATACAAACAACTTATCACCAGTTTCAACAAAATCTGAGCATTGGGTAAATTTTACCCCAGAATGACCTTGAACCATTATGGGCTATAGCACTTTAACTAAAGGTCGGAACCTATAGGCAAATATATACTTTTTTCTAATCCTTATAAGGAGACGAACATGTTAACGAACATGTTAATCCTTATAAGGAGACGAACATGACATTCATGAAAAGCTGACTGCAACTACTGCACCTGGCAATCAAGATAAGAAACCCAAGAAGACAACTCCCCTCAAGCTGGGATGTTGGAATGTGCGTACCATGACACCTGGTTTAAGTGACAATCTCAAAGATATCAATGATATTCGCAAGACAGCCATCATTAATAATGAGCTCCTAAGACTTCAAGTCGACATAGCCACCTTACAAGAAACACGTCTAGCAGATTCGGGTACACTCAAGGAAAAGGACTACACATTCTTTTGGCAAGGGAAATCAGCAGAAGAACCTCGTGAATTTGGCGTTGGTTTTGCAGCTAGTAACTCCTTACTGATTTCAGTGGAGCCTGGTAAAGGTGGATCAGAACGCCTTCTGACACTTCGCCTTCACACCAGCGATGGCCCATCAGTGTTTATGCTCCAACCCTGACTTCTATGACAACCTTGAAGCCGTAATCAAGGGTATCTCAAGTGATGAACACCTCCTTCTCCTGGGTGATTTCAATGCGAGAGTGGGTTCTGACCACGAGTCCTGGCCATCTTGCCTTGCACACTTTGGTGTCGTTAAGACCAATGACGTTGGACAACGTCTTCTTGAACTGTGCTCCTACTATAACCTGTGTGTGACCAACACCTTTTTCAAGACCAAACCTCAGCACAAAGTATCCTGGCGTCACCCACGCTCCAAGCACTGGCATCAACTTGACCTGATCATCACAAGGCGATCTTTCATCAATGCCATCAACCTCACTAGATCTTACCATAGTACAGACTGTGATACAGATCATGCCTTGGTCTGCTGTAAGATTCGACTGCAACCAAAGAGGATGCACCGCTCTAAACAAGCTGGTAAACCACGCATCAATACCATCACGATGCAGCAAGCGGACAAAGTTGAGCAATTTGCTGTTTCCATCAATGCATCCATGGGCTTGGCTGGTCCATCAGGTGATACTGCAACAGAAAAATGGATTCATCTTCGTGAGACAATTCAGAGCTCAGCATTCTGTATCTTTGGAAGAAATCCAAGCAGAACAACGGTTGGTTTGAGGCCAAGTCAGGCTTACTAACTCCAGTCATTGAAGCCAAAAGAGCAGCGTTCAGGGAGTATAAGAGTTCACCTTCCACACACAACCTGAGAGTGCTTCAAGCAGCTAGAAGTTCAGGCAAGGCAGTGTGCCAATGAATACTGGCTGGAGCTGAGCGAAGAAATACAAACCGCTTCTGCAACGGGCAACATCAGAGCTATGTATGGTGGAATAAAGAAGGCTGTCGGGCCATCTCAGTGCAAAACAGCGCCCCTCAAGTCATCCAGTGGTGAAGTCATCACAGACAGAAGTAAGGAGATGGAGCGCTGGGTGGAACACTTTTCTGAGCTCTACTCTACAGAAAAGGATGTCACAACCTCAGCCCTTGACAAGATCAAGAGTCTTCCTACAATGGCTGCCCCAGATGCTGTACCTACAGTGGATGAACTTGACATGGCCATCGACAGTCTATCATCCGGAAAAGCCCCGGGGAATGATGGAATACCACCAGACTTGATCAAATGCTGCAAAAGCTCTCTGCTTCACCCACTACATGTAGTTCTCCCTGTAGTAACATTTCACCCCTTGAGGAAGGGGCAGCAGTCCGAAAATTTTCACCCCATCATTTTCTGACTGTCTGGTCCCTATTGAATGAAAAACAGCAAGAAAATCAACTTTAGCACCAAAATCCTACGGGAACTGTTTCATTGACATTATACCAAACCACACTATTAGTATGTAAAATTATTATTATTTCCTCAGAGATGCCAATGCGCGGCAGTAGGTAGGTGATCGATGGATTAAGATTCTATGTTGCCCATTATTTCATTTTGTTTGTTTCTTTGTTTGTCTCTCTTCATGTGTATTTGTTTGTTTGTGTTTGTTTGTTTTGTGTTTTGATTTAATACGTTTGGTTGTCAAGCACAGATTGACAAGACGGTTCTCGAACCACGTGCCTTACCCCTCATTACGATCAGAAAATTTTTAAGATTTGCACATGTACCCAAGCAGTCAGACAGCAGATAAAAATTACAAAAATTTAACTAAAATGACCGGATATACACATACAGAAATAAGGTCTTGCTCTGAGCAAGCTCAGGGGCAAGAAATAGCGTATTGAAAAGAAAATGCTGACTTTACAAACAATGCTGTGCGTCATGTAAGATGTCCAGCAGATCACAGGGGTCGTTGTTGGAACAAATTAAACACATGACTGCCTTGTGTCTTAAATCCGTGTATCAATTTCATGAAAACAATCTTACACTTTTTAGCTGCTGTCGTTCCGTGAAATTGTCGGCTTTCTAGAACTGATGAAGACACTCTCAGTGTTAATAGCTTTAACGATATCCGAAATGACCCAACAATAATTTGATACTTCGAATCCTTTCCATGCCACAGTTTCCTAACGCCATTCTACTGTTGAAGCTCTTATGGCCGTCAAATTGTTAACCTTTCAGCTCAATTAGAGCATAGTGGTTCTGACACTCAATGAATTATTTACACAAGCTTTACTCAGGCTAGTTAATCTGAAATACAGTACAAGTAACAACGTGCTACCTCCCAGTATGGATGTCAAGGCAGCCACAGGTAAATATGCAAGGCTTGTGGTCACCTGTTTTCGATGGTCACTTTGGCCTCTTGTTCTTAACGTCTGTATTTGCGTTTCATTCCGTTTTATATCACGATAGGTTGCAAAATGTGTGTTAATTAATGTGGTCAACCACATTTGGAGACTGTTTTGTTCATCGAGATGAAACTTTAATCTAAGAAAAATATGAACTGTTTTCTGTTACCTACATCTCAATTTCGATGGAGTAAAGTGCGAGACGAGGTTGTCGATCGGGTCTCCCACCTTTATTAAAGTGGCACAACTTCTATTTTGCGATTTGTATTGATAAATTTTCATCAAAGAAATAAGTACCCAATAGTCTTTATTATAACAACAAAGTACCCTTTATTAACATATCGATAGTGTAGCCTTTTTGATAAATGTTACAGCTAAAACAAAATTCGAACATTTATCTCACGTCGGCTTCAGCGACAAATTGTGCTGTACTAGACAGTATAGTTGGCACGAAAATAGAACATTTACTTTCAACATTTGATGTTGGATACATAACATACCAAATATGTACATTAACTTTTCAAAGTAATATGCAATTCGAACACGACACGTTTCAACTGAATATGCGCTACTTGCAGCTGTGGTATGGCCTTGAGTTTCAATTTCAAGTGTTTTCTTTTTTCTGAACGCTGTCATTCCCGTGTTCAGTAACGTGCAATTCCCCTATTAAGATCCGATTCCGTCAATAAAACCCGGACTTTTCAAAAGCTTGATGTTATACTCATGGATAGCGAAGAGAGAATTAAGAGATCATCAACAGCTGCAGTTGTGTGCAGATGAAATAGTTCGCTGAAAAGCTGTGAAGCTTTTGTAATCAACAGACGTCTGATAGTAAAACGAAGACCCATAAAAATATATAGATATAGATAGATTGATAGCTCCAGGCCGGTGGGTATAAGGTGTGAATCGTTATATTTGAAAACAATACTGACGAGTATTTTCTGGTGTAATATGGATAACCAGTACCAAACTCACTTTATTACATTATCATGTTTTTGAGGAGTCCAAATGTGTAAAAATATCGGATCCAAAACATGATAATGATAAAATTGGATGATTTACGCCCAATATTAATTGGTCTCGCTATGAGTTTTAAAATATTGGGCCCGACTGTGTCTCGCCCAATGTTTTTGCAACTCATAGCTCGACCAATTAATTTGGCCTTAATCGATCCAATTTTATATCAGTGCTGGTTCGGTACGTACAATCTCATCTCGTCGTCGTTATGATAAATCAATTTATCATTCCTTGAGTACGTGGCTCTTGAAATGGTTCTTCAGGCGGCAACCGTGTCAAACGGTGTCATTGAAGAACCTTTTCAAGAGTCACAGACGAAGGACTTGGCATAAAAGTATGTTTGATGGGGAATGGCAGAATTGGCAGTTAGTGCACTTACGGCCTTCTTGCGCTCACACGACGATGTTAATCCATCTTTCATCCGTTATGTTTTAGCACAGATTTTGAAACGACAGTGTTAGTAATTTGTATTTCCATTTCATTGCTATAGGTGTATTCGGTATTTTACAGGCAACTCAACTTCCGGTTCTCGATCAATTTCCGTTTCTGGATCAACTCACTGTATTTTAATTGTATTGTAAAAAAAAAATCAACAAACAAACAAAAAACAAACAAACAAAACAAACAGATAAATAAACAATCAATCAATCAAAAATACATAAATGATCAGTCAGTCGATCGATTAACCAATCAATAAACGCAAACAATCTTGGGCTCAGAAAGTACGAAGTAAACGACTTGAGACATTAAGACAGTAACATTACTAGCGTGCTTAAAATACATCTACTTATCCTTGAAATTAATATTTCATATCTGTGACTAGTAGCTAATCACACTCTCATCGTACAACCAACAGAAGAATAGATGATTCTGACATTCTGTATGGTTTGGACGAAAATTAAACTATTTCAACGTAACCTTACGCATATGCGATCATGGCAGGTGTACGGTGATCCCTTGATGACGTTGCGACGGCTACTTCAATAGAAAGTACTTTAGAGTTAAAAGCCTAAAGGGCCCAACTCGCCGTGTGCAAAGACACAATGTAACAGAGAACATTGCACGATTTGATTTGCATTTTTGACTCTTACGTTTACAAGTAAAGTCACTCAAATCACTGTTTGTTAGGACAAAAAAGATTTCGAAAGCAACATGTTCCATTCCCAAAGCAACGCGTTGCTTAGCTGTGCAATAGAAATACAGCTTTTTACAACGCGTTACTTTTCTCAAGGCAACGCGCTGCTTAAAAAGTCATAAAGCGTTTCTTTCGAAAGCCACGAGTTGCCCCTATGATGGTGGCTTATTTTGAAAGCAACGGGTTGCCAAAAGTTTGATTTCTATTCGCTGGCTAAGATAGTCTTTACTTTTGGAAAGCAAAGACCTTAAAGACTTGCTTTACTTGTGTGGCTTGCGAAACATATAATTCTCTAGCTATGAGAAAGGTCAGTACAAAGCTGCATTTCCTGGTAATTCTTAAAAAAAACACCTTGAAACTTAAAATAATCAAGCAGCCCACCCCAATAAAAATATCGTTTGCCGTTTGGATATGACAAACGCACAAATTTAATGACGCCAATTCCTGTGATTGGCATCTTTTTTCTCAATATTTGATCTTTTTTCTCAATTAATATAATCTCACTGCAAAAGGTTTCAAAATATTTCAAGGTATCCAAAAATAATACTCACAGTAAAGATTATGAGGTGATAATTTCGATCTTGAAATCCATTTTTTTTCTTCTTTATAATACGTTTTTGACGAAACAAGGTGTGTACTTCTGAGCAGACTTTGCGCGAGACAGTCTCTGTAATCTAATTTATTATGCATAAACATTGATTAGCTAAAATGATAGACCTTCAAATGAGGTATAGGGAACTGAGTGTGCACATATAGTTTATCTAGGTATCGAGGTGCAACATTTGTAACCCCGGGGGGGGGGGGGGAACTTGTATTCCAAGGTGGATATGATGCGTGAACAAGAAAACGCGTTTAAAAAAGGGGTCTTTTTTCAACAGGCGATGTACGCGCCATACATCCGTTTGGGTGTCAAAAACAGCAAAAATATGGAAAAAAAAAGGGTATGTTTTTTCTAACCCTGAAAATTGCCAGTTATATATAATAAGCCAAGGATCAAATATAAGCAAATATTGTAAATTTGTTTTTTTTTTGTTTAATATAGTTTTTTTGTGCCGAATTAATTATGGAACTTGGAAGTAAAGCAAAAGCAAGAGAAAATTAAAGGGTTATATAACGATTACAATTCATTACGTACTGTTGAGGGGTAATCATAAACAGATAAAAATACTTGTTTAGGGTTATGTTTTAGCCTGATTTTTAGTCGAGTGAAAAATACGTGGTAGGGTGCATTTGAAAGTCCATGTTCACGCATCATATTTCCCACTTTGAATACAAGTGGCCCCGGGATTTAATTTTAAAAACACATCGCAAAAACTAACTCCCCCACTGAAATCGTATTCAAGTTCAAACGATACACCGTATTTTTACACCTCATTTGTGGCGAATGATGACTGAGTATTTTTGTATTATGTCATGCACGCATGACCTAACCCACCCTTGATGTAAAAGTGCAGTAAACTTTATAGAAATGAATTAGCATTCGGGAGAAGAAGAAGAAGAGGTGCGCACTGATTTCCATTGGAAAAAAGTATGATCGTCAATATACAGCCTTGCGCCCCTCGAAATGTTAAAATGAACACTCGGGACAAAGACCTTTTGTAAAAACGAAAGGTACGTATATGTCTTTGCTTGGTTGTGCCCTTCAACCAAGAAATAAGCTTTAATTTCCGTGTATTAATTCCGATCCGATACAAGTCTCAGAACGAATGTGTAATCATCGACACGCAAACAATTTTAATGAACTGACATGAATAAAAAAATCCTTATAACAGAGAGATGTTGTCCGTTGGGTCTGTCAGGACTCGGAGCCGGGGGGGGGGGGTGCGGTTGGGGGCGTTGAAGTGTAGTTATATATGTACAATGCACTGGTCAAATTTACTTATGTATTCCGCATTACTTCTACTATTATTATACTGTTTTGTTTGAAAGCCCCCCCCCTGTGCAGGTAAACAAAATGTCAAAGGTCGCTTTATGATGTTGAAGCCGTGTGTCAGAGTCAAATTTGCGATTTGCTTAAAAGTAGTGGTTTAAGGGTTGTTTGTGCATGGGATATGAATGACTAAGCAGCTGTAAGCATGAATTACGCATGATTGGTCTTACTATACTGTTTTCTAACGTTTGACAGGTCATTTAGCTACTACCCCTACCCCCCCTCAAACCAAACCCCCCCCACCCCAGCCCCCACACACCCAAACCCCCCCCCCCCCCCCCCCCCCCCCCCCCCCCCCCCGCCCCCGGTCTTTCAGAATTTGGAAGAGACGACGTGTTTTAAAATTTTGAAGTCAACCGGCGAGCGCAGCGCGCCAAAAAAATGGTTGGGGATACGCCAAAGGGCCGCGTCTGGCGCAAATCCGCACCCCACATAATCCTGGTACGGGTGCGCCCTGTGTCTCAGTATTCCTTAAATCCCACCCCCTCTCGTGTTCAGATTTTGGAGGCCGAACGGGGAAAAAAATTGGGTCAACATGCGAGCGCAGCGAGCCGAAAAAAAAATGTGTTTGTCGAAAAGAAGGTCCAATTCGGCCAAATCCGCACCCCCCCCCCCAAATAAATTCTGGCTACGGGCATGGGTCGGTAGTAGTGATGTCTAAATTTCAAATTCTGCCTGCTTCACTTGTCCATGTAGGCCTATTATCTAGAGGGTCTTCTCTTTTGGTTTATTTGCGTGTTTCTGGTGTTATCTGGAATACAGAAATAATAGGTTCCTGAGGATTCCAATACTGAAAAACATTGATGCGTTTGGTTTTGTTGGCTTAGCATTCTATATGTAACTTTGAAAGTTTGATAAGGCTAAGTCTGCTAATGAAAGTGAACTAATTTGAAAACATCACACACCACAATGAACGTATTGTTTACGCTTTATGGACCATAATGAAGTTCAAAGTCGTCAGTATAGTTCAATAGTCACTCAATAATTCCAATTTTTTTATGCTTCCCGCAATCTTACAAATGTAACCAATGCAAATCGGACCAACCTGAATTTGCGCACCTTCCTTTTTGACGAAAGCATAAGCTTTTGTCTGCAAAATTGATTAGAACATGAAATAAACGGCAAAAAAGGTTACTTATTTGGCTTTAACAAAATAAATTAAGTTGTCCATTGCAGAGTGGAACATTTTTAAGACAGCCTGTGTTTACTGTGTTAAACTCTGATATCAATAAAACGACTGAGAAATCGACAAAAAATAAAGTATGATTTCAAATTATAAGATAGATTGATAGTATGGAGAAGTATGGCAGACCCATCTGATGGGTCATTCTTTAATAAACAAACAAACAGTTAAATAAAATTGAATTTTTCCCTTTACGGCCCGTTGATTACGATCGCGCGTATCCTCGAATCATTATTTCCGAATGTACGCACTTAGATAGAGCTTCGGTTAATTAAGGACACATCAACCCGTGCTAACGTACAGTTCAAAATTGAATTTTGATGAAAAAGCGAGTTTTACTTGCACTACCGATTTAATTAAGATCGTGAATGGCATGCCGAAAATGGTTATTTCAAGACATGTAGATAATTCAATATAAATGTTTGGGGGAAATTTAGTCAATTAAAAACAAATTACACCGTACTAAAATCCTCAACATCGAGTAACATTATAGGCATTTATCATATGCACTGTGGTGTCACTTGTATTTTTAAGAGGAACCAACAATATATCAAATGAAGCAAATACTATTCAATATTATTTAATATTAAGCAATATTTGATTATCATTGAAAATAAGAAGAAGCCAACGTTCGGATTTAAAGAAGGGTTATATCTCCATCAACATTAATTTAAGTCAAGGTCAAGAAACTGGAAAGTCATGACGATAGGCTTATGCACATATCAACAAATTCCCCGGCCCCTGGGTACCCGTGGATGGCCGGGACTTGGACACGAGGTGTGTTTTTGAAATGTTAATAACATTATTATGTCAAAACCGCGGCCAAGTCCCGACCCCTGCTAGCCGGGCAAAAGCGTGAAAATGCGTCAAACCCGATTGTGCGATTCATTTTTGATTTAATATGCTGCTTTCGATCTCGTGTATTGTAGCTTTGTTGTACTACGTTTATACGTTTTTATAGAAACTTTTTTGACATGCGTGAACTCCATGAACAAGTCCCGGCATACGCCCGGTAAACCCGGGCAAAAAAGGATAAACTCCCCGGCTATCAGGTAGTACAAGTCCCGGCCATCCTCGAGTGCACAGGGGCCGGGGCATTTTGTGATAAGTGCATTACAAAACCGGAAATTACGGAAGAGCATCTTCAGACAACATAAGCAATGTTAACTAGCAAAATGTATGTCTTGAGAGTCCTTCGCTATCGGAGCTTAATTTGCACTTTTGCAAGAATAACAGTAAAAGGCCACAACTGCAAACTTTCGAGAGTGTATCCAGGAGACCTGAATGATACTACTCTGCGTGGAATGGAGAAAATCGTTGACACGCTTGGTGATATCCTGGGTGTAAAACACAAATTAAATACCTTATCGTCCTCTAAATGAATAAAAACTGAATGCATTCTATAATCATACTCCTCCTCCTTATCGTCATCATCATCATCATCATCATCATCATCATTACCATCATTACCATCGTCGTCGTTGTCGTCACAAGCATATTTATAATAATGCATGATACAAATGATACCTACTTTAAAGGACCATCAGAAATATAATTATGATAATTTTTTAAAAACAAGAAATTAAGCACTCAAGCAAGTGTCCTAAGTTTCAATAACAGGGGTGGATTTTGTGGAATGGTAGAAAGGTCGAGTTTACTGATGAAAAGAAAAAAAAACCTTGGGCTTCGGTTTGAGGAAAGGTAGGTGCTCTTTACGCTATTGGTTAATTTGTGTTGCTCTGAAAATACTATTCCGTCGTCTGAAATACCTTACGCCTTTAATGTGACCCTCTCGGTTATGTTGCACATTTGAGACGTTCCTCGGGTGGCGTTGAGTCACTTCTAACAACATTACAGAACCCGTGTCTGACGGCGCTTAAGCCTTATATGTGTTAAAGGCACACTCAGTGATTGCTAAATCAGAAAACTAACAATTTTGACTCTTTCTTGTGGATCACTGACAGTGTCTTTCACTACGGAGTAAAGGAATTGCTTGCATGCTAGACTAAATATTGTCGCATTGCTTGTTTGTCTTGTTTGTGTGTTTTCGATTGTGTGTGTGTGTGTGTGTGTTTGTTGTTTGTTTGAGTATATGTGTTTGTCTGTAAAGGAATATTCTTCAATGCTGGTCGTCATGTAATTTTATAAGACTTTTTTGAAATATCATGTGTGTTTTAACATCAAACATAATGCGTACTGTGGGTCGTTTTATCTTTTCCGTTTTGGTGCAGGTGTATATTTTTATTTTCCCTTCCTCTTGTTGTACTGAAACTGTAGACCAACAATTATCATGATCACCTTTATCCCTTCCTTTGCCAATAACGCAAAGCTTGCAGAAATAATATTTGAGATTACTACTTGAATGTTATAGTAATCACCTGACATCATATCTTCATGACCTCTGTAATCTTTTTATTATTTTTAACAACAGACTTGCGAACATGGACAAAATACTAGACACTCTATGGCTAGTTTATGCGTGCATTCTACACAGGTTTTCAAGTCTGTTTTCGTTCCGACTGATATTTCTGCGCTTCGCAGCTGACAAATTATTGATCCACGCACCCTTATATTTACGCGGTGACCAAATGTAGTTGTAATATCATCTCTAATCCAGAGTAGTACAGTTAAGTTTACGATCCCTCTTACTTGATGGTATTTTTCTTGATGTTAAGACGTATTTCGTCTAATGAAAAAAGAAATCTTAAGTCAACGTTTTATTAATTCTTACCTCTTTTGGATTTCAAAAATCACTGTAGAATCACATAACCTCTGCTTTTCAATCTATGTCAGGAACGAAATGGTACCTTAAATGCCTGAAGACAATTTTAAATATTTGAAGTACTCTACAATCAGAAACAAAGATATCAAAATAAATGAAGCTTACATATCCTTTATCATCTTACAATAAAAGCGATAGAAATATCAGTTTACAATAAACTAAGGTTTTAATAATGAAGCTAAAAATCTTGAGTTCCATGCACTTTTAATGCACTTTTGTAGTTCCTGCGGCGTATGTGCAAGACGGCAAACACTCACACAGGAAGGAGAATACATGAACATGATAAAAAGTGCCTTTATAGGCAACGTGGCCGTTATTTAAAATATACGGCAGAATGAAAGGTCTTGCTTATTGAAAATATTAGGTATGTTCTTATCTATTTAAAGTGCAATCGGTTGTTCACCTTCTCTTGTCTTAATTCATCAACATATTCTTGCGTATCTTTTAAACAATGCATTTCTTGTTCCTTACGGGAGATTAGATTTCTTCAATGTTTAAGACTTTAACAATTAGATATTACCCAACAGCAATAACAACAAAAACAGTAATAACAACAACATCAACAACAACAAACCACTGACAATCACTACATTCTTTGACATGTGAAAAATAGAGACTTAAAGCTTAAATAAGTTGTAATAATGTAACATAATTTTAATTGGTGATATATCAAAAGTAGGATTTGATAGTCGATTTGTCATTACCAAAAAAATCTGTATTTACTTGTGACATTAGCACATTAAATTGTTCCAGTCCCCACAATGTTTCATTTTTTTTACTGGAATAATAAATAAGTTCACAGAATCCCACGGGGTACCACATGGAATTAACGCCATTTTTGTAGCCAATCAGTAATTAAGAATTGAATAAGGTCTTATCAGGGCTAGAGCTTAAATGTTTCGAAGATACGTTTCGACTGATTTATGGAGTAAGTAGCCAATCGCAAAGGCTTTATAATTGAACCAATTATACAGATATTTGGGAAATAATTGGAGTAGTAATTGGTGCAATATCAAGACATGCCTTCGTAACAACCAGGTTAACACTCAAGTGCATAAGGTCTTCTACGCTCCTGTTGGGTCATAAGGTAGAAAACCTCTGAAAACCACTTTGACCAAAACTCTGGTCATTGTTAGGGCACATCAACACGACCAAATAGCAGAAAAAAAGTGTTTTTTTTTTTTTTTCATTTTTGGCGGGAGAGAGAATTTGGTGCGCATTGTAAAAAATGGCTGCCAATTTCAATCTTTACAACCGCTTACCCGAAGGACTACAGGCTTTTCATAAAATTTGGCTCATAATAGAAGGACATTAATACAATTACATTGCTGAAAAAAAAAATAACGGGC
Organism: Ophioderma brevispina; assembly: GCA_023653785.1. Lineage (NCBI taxonomy): Eukaryota > Metazoa > Echinodermata > Ophiuroidea > Amphilepidida > Ophiodermatidae > Ophioderma > Ophioderma brevispina. Next base: position 50,869 of record JAMKCH010018490.1, read on the forward strand.
AAAACAAATTTTAAGAAGTGCCCACCAAATGTTTTTATGCTAATGAGTATAAAAACGCCATGACCGATTTTGATTTTTTGTCACCAAATATGCGCAACTGATATTTAGCAATTACATAAAATCATTGGCAAAAACAATTAAGCGTTAAATCATGGCTCACGAAAAACGAAATTTGGGTTCACCTGGACCCCCCTTGTGCGCTTAAGTGTTAACGAAATGTCAAGAGACATATTAAGTACGTTGTTTACACCGTGCGTGAATAAACATTACCCCACCTACAAGGACGAACAACCCTCAAGAAATAATTTACTTTAAATCCCTTACACTAAAAGATACTGTACATTAGCATAGGCGAGTGAAATCGAATACGTAGCGATCACTAATTGCAACATAGTTTCATTTGATGTAAACATGCTAGGAAAAAGGAAACAGAATAACATTTGAAAAGACAAGTCATCAACTTGGAAAGGGTAACTTTTCAAGCCGAAAAAAACCAAACAAACAAATACGACTATTAGGTAACATTAATGTATTTTATGATTGAATTATGACGCATTCCGAAGAAGCTATTTGTCATATTCATTAGTGTTTATTTAACCGACTTCAAACTGCTGTTAAAATCCCCTCTGATTTCGAGCCTTTAAAGATCACAACTACTTTTTATGACTCCGACAGGATGGATTGTTCAAATGAACTCATTTATCAACATACTTACAGAATCCTAAGGGAAAAGTAACGTGTGCTACTAATATTATTCATTAGAGTCACTTTGTCACTTTATGTTCTAAATATAGTTCTTCCCAAACGACATAATCGTTTCATAAGTATAAAATTTCATAATTTACTTCAAAACAGGTAATGGCATTTTTTTTCGAAGAAAATTGTTGCAAACAGACGGAAAGTACGTGGTAGCATTTTAATCCCTCTGTAGTTGGCCGTAAGGGAATTTAAACGCCTAAGATTTTAGATTATACGCCTAACCTTACACCTAAAATGACATCTGAGATTTATAAACCATTCACTGAAAACATTAATTTGTCACGAAAAGGGTCTTATTTTGACAAATTAAGAACTTGTCGTGCAATTTAATTTATTGATTATTCAAGAAAATAAAGCTAACATGTTTTCATAATGTTCAAGCTTTTCAAATTAATTTTTATCATCACAGATGTGTTCATGACTTATGAAATTTCCCTTTTTTTTAAAATGCATGACAAATTAAAATATTTTTTATTAAATTACTCATGTACATCAAAATGACAAATTATTAATGCATTATTTGTCATTTAATTTGTCACGTAATGTGTAATGCACTAAAATGACATGATAATAAGTTAATAAAAAGTAAGCAATAAGCAGTCTCTCGGAGGCACACATGAACATAAATATTTAACACGGAGTAGATAGGGAGCTTCATATCCCAGTTCCAGCTAATAAGCTAGGAAATCAAACATTGGCAAATTAGGAACATTTTTGAACAACGTTCCACAGTGTAATGCTATCCAATGTCTGCCAATAATAATAATAATAATAATAATAATAATAATAATAATAATAATAATAATGACGCTAATAACGTTAAGGCGACATTGTAATGCTTAAAGTGCCTATGTGGGAGGGGTCCTAGGGACCCAATATTTGTTTTTCGCGTTTTTTGCTACTTTTCCGTGAAATATATTGATTGGTAATGTGTGTAGTTGGACACCAAAAGTATTAAATCCGCCCAGTCGTTAATTAAGTAATTAGCTTGGGTCCCTAGGACCCCCCCCCCCCCTTTAGGAAAGATTATGGCCAGATTACTTTTATCATTGTTAGGTTATGTAATAACAATTTCCTTGAGGAATTAGGCCAATTAAATGGTAATTTATTCACACTTCAAACATTTAAGTAGCAATATGGGGCAGCTTACAACTTAGCAAAAGAGTGTGTGTTGTGACAAAAAAATCATGAAACAAAGAGCCTACAAGCTAAATCAACATGCTTTTATATCAACATTACAGTTCTTATAAAGATTGCCATTATCATGTTTATTCGTTATCCTTTGTATTACTAGGTGGGGTATATCAATGCATTATTTCACTTCTACTCTTCGACGTCTTCAGTTTATATCGATTGTGAATTTGTATATCTATATCAGTTGTGTGGATAAAAATGCTAGCACGCGATTTCGTTATATTTTTAACATACTGTTGGTTTTGAGAATAATTATTTTTTTTAAATCAAATGTAAAAAACATGGTCCTCAGTGGACGTTTAGCCCGTCAAATCAATGAATTCAACGATTGTTTTATTACGTCCCAAAGGCAGTTTATTAAGTTTCGATTTAGAATCAAAGTAGGAAATAGGTTTTAAGATTTCAAATGTAGTTAGAACAGCCCGTAGCCATATATTTCTATGCTAGAGAGGAGTTTATTACCTGTGTTAAAATTGGTTAAAAGTAATACTGTTTGATTGTTCTGCCTCTGTTCCTAGAAGAGAGAACATGGGGGGGGGGTGCTTCAGAGGTTTCGAGTCTTGATGTAACGATGTATGACTTTAATGTTTTTTGTTTCTTTGTTTGTTTTAATTTTGTTGCTTTAGTTTCCTCGTGGAAACGAGGCCGCGTTAATTTGTGTTCCTTTTTTTCCGAATTTGAAAATAATATTTTGCCCCTAATGTTTGAGTTTCTTTGTTGGATTATAAATTAATTGCTTAATTGTTATTGTCTTATGGCCCTGCATGTGTGGTATACATTTCTTGTAAAAATTACTTCGGGAGAGTGGTTTCAGTTGTCCACTAACGGAAGTTGGAAGACTTTGTCCATTTAAGTGTTAAGGGGCAAAACCGCCACAGCCGATTTTATTTTTTTTCCACCAAAATATGTGCAACTGATATTTAGGCAATTACAGAAATTCGGCAAAGTCTTGTGTGAAGGGTAAGTGAAGACTCTGGTTGACGACTATATTACTATTTTGATGATTTCTTTATTTTTGGCGCATATGTTACCAATTTGGCGCAAACGACAAACCTTTAAAAAGAATTAGGCAAGCTTATTTTGCTATATAGCCGTTACAAACTATTTCATAGAACATGGAACACATCGCAACAACACTAATTAAACACCTGGGTCGCCATACAACGCTAATGAGATAATTAAACCAACCGGTTCCTCCTTAAAGAGACATGAGGACATGAGAAGCGCCCTCAGTTTTTGTCGAACTTAGGTTTTGTGCATATTTGAAATGCTCACCAATGTATTAGATCACACCTGAAGTGAATAAGCCGAATACGCTGTCTTTATGTAGTAAGATAATGATTTAGTAATTTCTGTCATGTACGGCAGAAATTCAAAGCATGGTTTTCGTATGGGACGATTAGGATAGCAGGCAAGTTCAAAACAAGGTTTGCGATTTTTTTTTCGTGCTTGTTTGTCCAATAAACCTTCGAAACGTTCTCGGTAGGTGGTCTACAACCGATCAAGTGCAATTTGAGAGAAATTTGTATCCTAAAAAAATCTCTTCGTGTCACTTACGTACACACAATTGCTTTTATTTTCAAAAACCAAAACAGGTCAAAAGGTTTCACTCGTATATAAAAAGGAAGCATTTTTGTCCCTTTTGACATAACAGTATTAACACACAGGTTCAAGGAACTTAAAATCGATAACACGATGTGCACATAAGTGAACAGTCTGGAAGGAGCAACTCCAGACATTAAATGAAATACTAACTGCTAGTTTCTATGTCTTGGAGGACATTCGCTAGCTATAAGTTAATAAACACCGTTGCTATCGTTACCTCTATAAGAACACAATTGAGAAACCGCAGGAGGGTACTGTGATCGTGTAGTATTGCTCAAGCTTCCAGCGTAACTTTGCAGATGGTGATTTGCATAAAATGGGGTAAATTGTTAGAGCAGTCACAGATAGAGCCTTAGAGAAAAGCACGAGACTTTGTGATATTATGTGCGTGAATGAGTGAATGGAGAATGATAAAAAAGTATGAACTAATAATATTAGGGCACGAACTTCACTTGAACATGTAAAGGGTCTGCAGTATAGGGATAATGGTGCCTTTTAAATCTTACCTTTTACTATTTGTGTCATCCTGTACCCGTGTGGCATGTTTAAAAATTAGTGTTAAAGAGTTTACCCTGTGTCCTATCTGCAACACATATTTAGAAGCAATTAATATGACCGGTGTTTTACAGATCGTAAGAAAAAAGCCGGAATGATGGTACCATTTTAATGAAATCTTACCAAGCGTTATACGTCTGCACAGACTTTAAAGCGGCAGAGTTTTCTAAGGGGTTATTCACACGCGCAGCACATAAAGGCAATGCGCCAGGTTCTTAGAGATAATAAAACATATAGAAACTAACGTGGGAGAAAGACAACGCAAGTTAAAGATAAACTCAACGCATGGGTCTGGAGTTGGTATTTTCACAACACTGCGTGCCACGTTGCGGCTTCTACTGTATAATGCCTGGATACAGATGATACTGTGTTTACTCTTATATACCTGTGTAGCCATTCGCATGGCCCTTCGTGCAAGAGGTAGAATATGTTTTAAAATGCGTCCTCATTGTAGTATGCCGTCCATTGCTGCCACCTCACGCACCCAGATGGCTCACCTGGTGAACATCGATTATTATACAACTGGCTACCTAGAACTAAATATACAAACATCCTACATATTTCCATAGTTAAAATTGTTGTTAACATTAAGCATTAATACAACGTTAACCACTCGAACGATGAGGCAAATGTCAACTGAAAATGTTGGAATGTATTTTTAAAAGCTGTTTGTATGTATAGGTATATTATAATCTATATATATATATATATAATATATATATATATAATATATCTCTCTCTTATCTAATCTACTATCTATATATATCTTTCTCTATCTACATATCTCTCTCTCTATATCCATCTACCATCTATATCCTTCTACTCTATACATCATTCTCTCTACCGATATATCTCTATATCTCTACTTGTTCATCTGGCCTCCCTTTTTCTGCTTCCCCTCCTCCCAACGTCTTATTTCTCCCTTTTATTGAGCAAGATTTCTCACAGGAAAGCACTTTGTTTACTATAAATAGAGAAAAGGGGATTCCCCTAGAGTTTGTTTTGCTAAGGTGCACCTGTTATTTGCAAATAGGGGAAGTGGGGGAATTCCACAAGATGTAAACTTATAACTGAGTCAGCTTGTTTATGCTTTAAAAAGATCAAACATTGCAAGATCTGGGAATTCCCCCCACAAAGTTTTTACAATTGATGTGAGTCACGTTATGTTTATGCATGATGCTGTTGTAATGTCCATTTTAAGACTGGGATCTTTTTGAAGTCAATAATATATTTTTAGATTAGAGCTAAGTCTCGCCGTCAGCATTGCAATCGCTAATACAGTTGGTTAAGCGTTTTATCTACAATCATGGTAGATCTATGCTCCCACTAGTGAACAGGTTTATAATTCCATTGACAGATGTTTGCGTAATTAGCTCTTCCGATCTTGAAGCCGAAAGTGCTGATAATCAAAATAGGATTCCCAATTGTGGCCAGATAGAAATCGTGGTTGATTATCTTGGACTGATATACTGTGGGACAATCAGTGTCGTCGAGGGACTTAGTTTAACCTTGTCGTCTTGAACGCTGGAAAAAAGTTATCTTCAGGAACTGAAAGATTTCCCATGGAATATCACTACCTGAAGAGTTAAATTAATGTGAACTTTTGCATACGTCTTTTTGGAGTCTTCGCTGTGAGGACATATCCATAGTTTTGAACTGCAACGCCCTCAACATAGGATACTGGAACTCTTTTTAGTCATAATAATTGTAATTTTTGTTTTGGACATACCAAATTTTGAACCAAATCAAGTAAAGATCATAAAACTGTTTATTATATATAATCCTAATCATTTTTGTGCACAAGGCTCCCTTATTTGTGTTTGAAAGGTATTTCTGACCTTAGGCGTTCACGAGACGTCATAACAAGATATATATATTATATATATATATAATATAAATAATATCTATATATATATAATATATATATATATATATATAATTATCATATATATATATATTACGATGTGACCCCATTTATTAACTGGCGCCAATGCACGGTGTTTATCCGTAGCTTTACAACGTATTTTTAAATATGTATCCAATTTAAATTGTGCGCTTGCTTGGGAGTAAATATGTGTTTAAAATGTTAGAAGCTGTGTTATCACTCACTTGATGTTCATGATACGAGCTTCATCGCTTGATCTCTGTTTCACTCCTCTTTTAAAATAACTTTTTTTTCAAACGCAAATGCACACAAGTGCACAAAAGGAAATATTCTCTCAATGCAAAGCAGTTTAGTGGGGGATGTAGTTTAAGACACTAATGTGATGTGCAAATCTGGATAAACTTTTGGTACACAAGCACGGGTAAAACTATGAAAGCACTTGCTCCACCAGTTTCATGGCCCCAGCCTGGATTTCAAGGTTACAACAGGGCAAAAAATTTTAAAATGGTCCGTTGTGTCAAAAGACACCCCCATGATGTTTGGTTTGACTACAGGATAAAATAGTATAGTTTTGTACCCATGGCTTATATTTTTGTTTTGGCCGCTATGGGTTAACCACTGCAAAATTCGTAAAAGGTGACGGGTATTTTTTTGTTTTAATATAGAATGTGGGTTTGACTAGCCTATTTTTTTGGTTATTTTTTAACAATACAAAATGCCAGCAAAGTCATCTAACTATCGCCAGCTATTTGATCTCCACTGGTTGCCAGTTAGGGAGAGAGTTAACTTCAATTTATGTACCATCATCTACCAATGTATCAATTGGCTTTTCTCCAGCATATCTGGCAAGTCACATTAACAGTATACTTCCCCCAGCTCTATTTGCAAACGTCGATCGGCTGCTGATACTACAATTCCCTTCCTACAAGGAGATCTATGCCCAGGGCCGTCCCAGGGGGGGGGGGGGGGGGGGGGTGTGTGACCACCCCCATTTACAAAAGTCTGTCGGCAAAATGTTGACTTTTCGGCCTAAAAAGGGTATAATGTCGGCGAAACTGATTGATGGTGGAATCGGTGGTGCACTCCTACACATCAGAATCGCACCGAGTTGAAAAAATTGGGTCTACTGGCGAGCGAGTCGAGCCGGAAAATTTGAAAATTCTTGAATACGGCCCATGATTTTGTCGGCAGCACAGACTCAACACCCCCCCCATTAAAAATGGTCTGGGACCGCCACTGTCTAGCAATGCCTGTACAACCACACGGCCCACTTATATTGAATCATTACCGGTAATAAAGCATCTCAAATGTATTTATATTCAAATTAATTCTGTTTGTTTGGCTTGGTAATACAATTTTCCTCCTTTTTACCGCTTTGGTAGTAGTTAGTATGTCATAGCGCTTAAGCTATGTGAATGAGACTTTCTTTACAAAGTTATATGTATGTCTATGGCCTATTTTGGATGGATAACGTGAAAAACTAAAAACATAACAGACAAGGCAACGTTCCTTATTTAAATACTCTAAGCGAGAGGGAAACAATTTGTACCAAATATTACGTGAATCAAAGAACTTTAATTTTTTACCTATTTTCATCAAAGGTTAACCGGATTTTAAGAGTTTTTACCCCCTAATTCCGAAGCTTAACCCATTCCTTTAACCTATACCTTTATAGAAATTGGTAGGAATCTGAGAACAGTGTCACGTGCTTTTCAACATGATTGAAGATGTAAATTTTTGAAACCCTGTGTAACTAGAAATCAAAGCTGGTGGCGATAAAGGGAGTTTGGCAAAATGCTTCCATCAATTTTATGCATTATCAATGCCTAAGTACTTGTGTATAAATAATCACAACTTCGGGCCATTCATAGCAATGCACTATATAATAGACGAAAAGTATAATAACAAACAGGTTGCTAAGGAATGTATTTATCATACATACCCGGACAAAATTTGACAGGATTAAACTGTGTTCGACAGAATCTTTTATAGTTCCCGAACATCTAAATTACATTGAATTTTGGGGCATCGCATGTATCTGTACGTCATCACTATTTGTAATGCATACTGTGAGCTATTACTGTGCGACCTAAATTAACGTAATTAAAGCAATCTACGATAGTATTTTTTTTTCTGACTACTACAAGTAATAATTTTATGGAGGGGATTTGAATATAAATAACATTACCAAATCGACAATCATTGAGTCCAGTCAAAAAAAGAGTAAATGATGCCTTAACCCAACTAAGTGCCAAAAGAATCATCATCTCAGGAATTGTTTGAGAAACATGTGAAAACCAAAATATCAAAAGTTAACAAAATCAAAAGGAAGTGGAAACATATATTTTGAAGGGGGTAAGGTTTATCCAGGGGTCAAAATATGAAAATGATCAAAACCCGTCGAAAAGGATTACCAAAACGTGTGCGTCACCTTTTCCAGGATTAAAAAAAAAATATAGTTTGCCCTACCTGAGAGGTGTACCTTCATAGTTATGAGTCAAATATGTTCAGGTCACATTGGGGGTAACATTTAACAGCTAATCCGTTCGTTATAAAAATAGTGTCAAATTGTTCGTTCTAAATTTTATTCATTGCATAAATGGAACGCAAAATGTGACTGGGGGGATACAGGGTCTATGGCAGGTCAAGAGTCATAGCACTGTAATTCTTATAACGTTCAAAATAATCTATATACCATTTACTTATTAGTGGGACCAATTGAACAATTTACAAACCAGTCGATTAAAATCGGACTTTCTATAAAATTTAGCTCATTGATGACCTTGAAATGTGCCTAATTTGTTAATAAAAAACTACAACGCATAGATAGGGCAAACTATACTGTTTTTAATCCCTTAGGTAGAGCCCAATAAATCGGTACATCATTTAAATCAATTCGAACAATTATAATTTCGTTACCCCTTTACAAACGTTTTCCCCTTTTTACAACTTGTTCACTAAGTTGATTTTGGTAAACTTTTAATATATTATGTTTGGGACAATTTGACAGTATATTTTCACCAAAATTGTTTCTTTTGCAAATTTGTTTAGTCAAATAATAAAAAATGACTGGACATATTAACAGAAACCTTGATTTCTACTGTTATTGGTGAATTGGTAGTTACAATGTTACTTTTATACTTGGTTATTCTGTTTCAAACCCTTTATTACAGTTCATTTAGTCTTTTTTTCAAGGATCACAAACCCGATCATTCGATCCTACCACTCACCTCATCAAACACCAAGCTTAAATAATATCATTAGAGATTTATTGCGTGTTCATTTCTCATCCGGCAGAATATTTTGGATATTTTCTCTTCCAATGTGATGCTACAGCCTAAAATATCTGTTGTTTTACAATTGCCAGAAAGTATTTGCCCAGTAATCGATGGGCTAATGCAATAAATCTATTTACAGCTCACATTAAAAACGGTGTGGTTTTTTTTGGTTTGTATGTCGGATTCAAATGAATTTTTGGAATTGAAGTTATGCTGGCGATGACCATACCTATGGAGCACCACTAGTCCCATATAGTGTGAGCACTTTAACCTCGTCTTACAAGCCTTTTTGTAACACGGATTAAAAAAGGGTGGGGGGTGTTCCAGCCCCCCCCGCGAAGAAGTACGTTATAAAGCGACCGTGATTGTGATTTTGATGGTCCCCTCTTTCCATTCATACCAAAAAAGTACCAACATACCTAGTATGGCGTCACAATGACGTCATCAAGTCTGCGGAGTCGGCGAAATTGGCAGTCCACAGAAAAGAATAGGCGAAAAATCCAATTTTACGCTAATAAAAGTTAGGAATAGCGGATTTTCATGTGGTTTCAGCCGAAATTGATGGCAAAATGGACCATTTTCCCCTAAACATAGAGTTTAGAGCCATACTGTGCATAATATTTTCAAAAATCACGATTAAATACCTTGGGTAGAAACCACCCACACCCCTTACCCTTTGACTTTGAAGGCATACCATAACCCCGGTGAAGGTGGCTACCTTCACATTTTGTTTTGTAAAATGACCAGAAAGGAAGAGGAGAATGATTACTAGAAGCTTTTTATGCGAGCTTGGGCATTTAGCGCACGGAGCAAGTTCCTTGGTAAGACGAGGGTAAACATAACTAATCTCACATTAAAAAGTTTACCATTGTGAAAAAGAATAGAGAGCAGTATAGAAGGAGAAAGAAAAACATTCATTATGCTGCTGAGAAGGCCATAAAACAACCAACGCCATTATGCCAACGGCCCTGCTGAAGTTCAAACAAGAAGGGCTGTGTAGGATGTCTCTCCAGCGCTATTTCCTTTCTACGCACGGGTGTAAATGACCTAGGTATGGGTTTAAATAATTCAGAGTGACACAATTACAACATTACTGTTTGAGGTAAAATTATTTGAACGGTTACAAAAAGGGTGGCGGTAGCCAATTACACAGGTAGTATACTACGCTGACGGGGAAGTTGTAACAGTTCATTAAAAGAGTTATGTCTATTAATATGACATGTACTACTATTAATCTACACTGTAAGACATGCATGTATCTCTGCGTACGAATCGGATAACTGTTAAAACGTCGTTTTAAAGAGACACTGGTACATTTGAAAAATAGTGCGCCCTCAAGATTTTTCAAAATTGATATTTTTGCATGGTTGTAAAGCTTTTATATACATTAGCCCTCACGTGAAATGATTAAAACCAAATCAGCATCCTTATGGGTAAACAGAACGATTTTATAATTAATGTCGCCGGCGACATTAATTCAGCAGACGACGGAAACGGCGTGGAATACAAGAAAACGCACGCCGTATGCATGGTTCCCACGGCATGACCCCTGTTTGACCGGTCTGTGACCTTTGTGGTTTTTTTTTGAATGAGTACGAGTCTACGATATTCATGAAATATACACATTTGTTGATTAACGTTATGGAAACTTAAAAGTTAGCCTACAAATTACCTGGATGTCTTTAACCTATTATTAACGTCCCTATCTGTTTTTGAGTATAATTAACGTTATGGGAAAACTTAAAAGTTAGCCTACAAATTACCTGGATGTCTTTAACCTCTTATTAACGTCCCTGTTTTTTAGTATGTTATTTTATGTGTAAAATGTATCTCTATTCTTCAATGGCCTAGACTATCATTTGAGAGCAAATTGAAGAAATTTCATATTTGTTGAAAATGTGCCAATGCCACTTTAACTGGCAGCTGGGACTCACAACAGTTAAAATGACGTTTTCTTACAGTTATATGTACGTTTCGAGTCCCGGCTGACAGTTAAAACGACGGGTTTTTTTTTTTAAACCACCTTTTTTACGGTCATTTTTACAATGTTTTCACAAAAAAAAAAGCGTAATATGTGTTTATGTGCAGAAAAAAAAGTTGAGAAGTTGACAGTAAAAGCTGTAGAATATTGTTTTTTTTTCATACATTTTGTTGAATATTTATGGCAAGTGCATGAACCAGGGTGACATTTTCTTGCCGGAAATTTTTTTCGGCACATTAGCATGATTAGTGGCGCCTAGATGACATAAATATGTCTTAATTTACGGATGAAACCATTTATGATTCTCGTTGTAAATTAAAGGCAATATTCAATTCACATTTTTTGACAGCTTACACAGAAGAACAGAAACCAGGAAATTAATTTTTGCAAATTGAGAATGTACACTTTTGGCCACGTCGCGAAAAATGACCTTCCTATAAAAACATGTAAATGGTAAAAGAATAGTAACGGATCTCATTAATGTTAAAGAAGTAATCATTGTTCATAGTTGGTAAATGTTGATAAAGTAATCGGAGACCATGTTGGACTTAAAATCGAGGGTTTTTATGAACATTTGTAACAGTTGTAGATATTTTCGCATATGGGGTATAACCAGATAATTCGTGTTGTGCAGACACAAATCATTAGTTTACGGAGAATACAATGAATCAAATAGAAACTATAAAAATATGACATGACATATTTATTCCGTTCCATTTACGTTTTTCAATTTTCAATATGTTATAGTAGTTCTTATGTCGTATCCAAATAATTAATCCCACACATCTTCTGGACTAAGTTTTCTATCAAATCCCTTTTGATGGCATGGCTTCTAGTATGCCTGCTTTGCATCCTAAGCTAATGCTTTGCCCTATTTCATCAAATCGGGCTTTCTCACCTCGTCAAACATTTCTCAAGTTTTTGTTTTAATGAACTCTTCTGGATATTAAAGCTCTGTTGTCAGTTTCGTAAATTCACATAATACTAGAAGGTCCAGTCTGTTCGGGGACAACGAGGTTCTAGAGAGGCAAAACGTTACGTAATCGATAGAAATTCACGTCGCGCATTGTTTTGCAAAGAAAAAACATAGAGTACAACAATAGAAAGCAATGGCTGCCTACGCTTCTGCCACATACTGTGGGTGACGCTTTGATTATACACTAATAGTTAGTGATACAAATTAATGCTAGTATGTGTTAGAGGTGGCCAGGTGAATAATAGTGTACGGGATCATTTGCGCAGATACTCTTTTTTCTCATAATGCAATGCTGAGATTAGGTGAAAAGATGTATTCATTGAGGCGGTTTATTAATCAAGTATGACTGATGTGTCATTTCATTCGTTGTGTGGCCATGGGTTAGGACAAAATTTAACCACCCAATAGCCCTCCAACATCCCAACAACTGATATTTGGCGGATTGTTGGTATCGAATTGACATTATGTGTGTTACAAGCACCCACTGATAATTATTCCGTGCAATATTCAACATGTCCAGCGCCCATCACGTACGATGGTTGAATGCGTTTTTAAAACCCTTTGGTCCGGGGAGCGTAGTTAAAGGCCCACAGTTTTTTCCACGGTCATGCAGACGGATAGCGTGATTTTACGTATCACGTCAGTTACTACCACGTTCACGCAAATTAAATAAAAATACAAAGATTTTATAAAATCCTTTCGGATTCTCAGTTTTGAGAAAGAAGGATACTAATTGCAGAACTATAATGCCAAAGACATTATAAACAAATTCTATGTGTCAAAATTTTTGATTTCATGTGTCGAAATTAAATTATCACCGAATGACGTCATATAATGTCTTAATTATACTTTATTTTAAAATAATATAAAATATCCGCACGTGCATTTTGTTGATAACTTAAAACTCAATGTCTTGAAGATTGCGCTTCAGAACTGTAAAAATATACTGGCCCTGGTTGACATGTTAAAACTGATGTATTTCTTTAAAAAGTTGCATTTCATTGTGGAATTATGACGTATATACGTACTTGTACGTATACGTTCTTGTACGCTTTCTCTGGTAATGAACGGTTACCCACTAAAGTGACCAAGTTGTTTTCACTCCCGTTAGTTGCCAAAGTGCGGGGGGGGGGGGGCACGGGACCCTCCTATTAAACATTAACGGCCTTTTTTTTTGTATGGAAGAATGCATTTAAAAGTCAGACAATACAAAAAAAAAAAAACACGCGTAAAACGGCCAAAAAAACGCGGTTAAAGCGGCCAGCGCGAAACAAATTTTTAAGGTCCCATGGAACACCCCACCCCCGGTCACTTCAGTGTTAAGATTCCCCATAAAGATGCCTCACACTTTAAAACAAATCCGGGGTAATCCATTTTAGTAAGTTCTTTCGCTTGGAACATTCCTGATCCTGATCAAATGCTGTCCAGCCCTCAGCCCCATTAGGTCCTTATAGGTCCTTGACGACACAACTTAGCAGTGTAACAACGGGATCCGAATGTCTCAACCAAGACTGCTCTGTCCGCAAATGTACCCACTTCATTTAGATCCACAAAACTGTAATCCATTTTTTTTTGTTTTAAAGTATCAATATAACGTGATACCGCCTCGTGTCCATCCAGCACACATATGAAATAAGTTCATGTCCGTATTAGTTGTGTAAATTAATTATTATACCTTGGCTTTAAACACAAGAAGTGGATTGAGGATAGCGCGAGAAAAATGTATCACCTTATTTGAACATTACAACAACCGTTGGCTATAATGTCTTCATGCTTTTAGGGTCTTTTATCTCAGCACAATCATCATTTCTGATTTTTGTGATTTTTTATTATTCTTCATTCATTCAGATCCCCCCCCCTCTCCTCCTCTCTCTCTCTCTCTCTCTTTCTTTCACTCTCTTTCCTCTCTCTTTTCCCAATCTCCTACTCCTAACATCCAAACTCCAGCAACAGTTGTTTAAACAACTTCCCATCCCTGAAAAAAATCGTTTTGTGTGTTATACAATTCTGATTCCGACGCTACACTGTATATCTCTGAAAATAACAAGCCCTCGGGTACCACCACTCTTAAGGGCAATAATTCTTGGTTGTGTTCTTCAATAACATTTGCTTCGTTTTTCAACTGAACCAGTGTTTTAACCGCTGACATAAATAATAATTACATCCAACTTTGTTAAAATATTTGCTTGGAGTCAGTGTTTTAAGGAACTAAATTCAACTTTAAATTCTTGACCATTGAACTGAACGCTTCAGTCATAATTGCCCCGTAAAATATGCTATGATACCGTATTTGAGAACATTGTCTTCGGGTCACTAAGAAAAAATATTATTAAATCTCATTTCATTGTACTTGATATTGGAAATGTTCGATTTTTGATTGTTTTAAACCAATCTATAGATATAATTGATAACATGATGGATGATTGGCTTAGTATATTGCTTGCTTTATTATTATTTTAGTTGGTTTACCTACTACCCCTTATCTTCGCATCCTGTGAAATACGCTCCTGGGAATATTCTCTTCATTTCCAACTCACTAAAGACCTAATTTAATCCTCATTTTCCTCCTTGTTCATTCGAATCGTTTCTCTTTTGGTTTTCCCTTCTTTTACTTTACAAACCTTGTTTTCCCTGTTTCGTATTTCAGACGCCTTTTTTGTTGTTTTTATTCTCGTGATATTAACTTTCCTTTAATGTTATTTGCTCTTGTCAATATCGGGGTTTGCCTGCCCGCGTGCCCACTGTTTTAAATAATAAATCCTACAATCATGTTCTGTCAATGGCGTAACAACGATTTGGACAATAATTAACTAACTTTATTTCCACAGGGCTGAAAGCTCGGCGGCAGAAATGTTCCTATGAAACCGATATTTTTTGAGGAACTATAAACAGACCCGCATGAAAACAACACGGTGTTAATATTCATTTGTAGACACATCAGATTTTTGAAACGCGGAGACGAAGAGGGGTAAAACGGTTCCTATAATCGGAGTGGAAATTCATTTCAGAACTTAATTCACTGGTTTTATCATCTATAGGTTTCTTTTTAATTCTATGAGTTGGTATATATTGAATATAATATTTAATTTTTGTTTGTCTTGTTTTGTTGTATTTTGTTCGCTTCTTTGTTTGCTGTTTGTTGCTTGATTTTGTAAGCTTGTGTTTGTTGTTTGTTTTTGGTGTCTTTATGTCTTTTTTGTTAGCCGCAACTAAATGTTAGTTGTTTGAAAGAAATAGAGACGAGACAAATATAAATGTTACAATGCAGAATTCAAATCACAGGTGTCCCTAAAAATGTGAAAATGTTGATTTTTTACTGGTCTAAAACAACTGGTCTAAAGCAAACCAAAGTTGCTTCAAAAACAAATTATATGGTTGTAGGAAGTCCGCATATGACAGCAAATATTGGTGCTGGGAATTCTGCAAATGATAATTTTTTTTTTTTTTTTTTTTTTTTTTTTTTTTTTTTTTTTTTTTTTTTTTTTTTTTTTTTTTTTTTTTTTTTTTTTTTTTTTTTTTTTTTTTTTTTTTTTTTTTTTTTTTTTTTTTTTTTTTTTAGGGGTTGTAATTGATGAAAACCTAACTTGGAAACAGCATATTGACGGTATCTCAAAACAGTATATTACGAAACAGTATTGGTATCATTAACAAGCTTAAACATTTTGTACCAGGTCGTATTTTACATTCCCTATATTGTACTCTTGTTTTACCTTATTTAAATTATGCTATTCTAACATGGGGAAACGCGCCAAAAATTACTTAAAAACTCCAAAAATGGGCTCTTAGAAGAATATCAAATACCCGTTTTAGAAGCTATTAGTGGAGAGGCCTATGTAAAATTTGGTTAAGTCCATGTTAATTGTTGGCAACCACTATAAACGTATACTACTGAGTCTGACTATTCAGAAAAACGATGTTGCTATTTTTTTCCGTTGACCTTTAGTGACCTTGACACAAGGTCAAAGGTCAAAATGGTCATATCGTCCAAAGTATATCAACCTTGGAACCAAAATGTGGCAAATTTCACAAGGAACATTGTAGATGTTTATTTTGTTATTTGACCTTTTGTTTTCTTGTTACAAGCAAATAACCTAATTAAAGACAATAATATGCATAAAATAGCCTTTATGAAAGTTTGCATCAGCTTAATTACAGCGACAGTATATACCATTTCCCTTCATACTATAGAAGAAAGCTTAAAGTGACAGGAGGAGATTTTTTTAGGATATGAATTTCTCTCAAATTTCACTGGATCGGTTGTAGACCACCTACCGAGAACGTTTGGAAGGTTAATTGGACAAACAGGTGCAAAAAAAACCGCAAACCTTGTTTTGAACTTGCCTGCTATCGTAATCGTTCCCCATAGAAAACCATGCTTTGACTTTCTGTCGTGCACGACAGAAACTACTAAATCATCATCTTATTACATAAAGACGGCGTATTCGGCTTATTCACTTCAGGTGTGATCTAATACATTGGTAAGCATTCCAAATATGTAAAAAACCTAGGTTCGAGAAAAATTGGGGGCGCTTCTTTCTGCAAATCTCATGTCTCTTTAAAGATGTCAAATGTCTCTTTGAAATGAATATTGTGTTGTGCTAATTGTGTCGCATTGTAATATTTGCAACTTATCTATTGCAAATGTATGAACAAGTACATAAAATATGCATTATGTTATCATTCAAATTTATCCCTTGAATATCCCTTTAATACACTCCTTCATGAATTCCTTCACTTCTGAATAATGATATCAACTATGAATGAACTTCTCCATTGTACTAAATGTAACCACTGAAACTAATAATATATCCATTAAAAGGTCACATATATTCTATAACTATTCAAAATCAGGTAGTGTCCCTTTAATAGCAAATGACATCGCCGGATAAGGAATGAAGGACGCCCTCTATAGTTTTCATGAGAACGGATGAATTTGAAACATTCCGCATTATAAAGCCACATGCTCAAAGTTTACCTTTTCGTGGTTTTCAAAAAAATATTTTGAAATTTCCAAATATGAACCCTTTCCCCCTCAAGAACCACAATGCCGCTTTGCAAGGCTGTGCATTATATTAATTAGCAACATATATGTGAGTGGAATTCTGGTTCTTGGGGTGGAAAGATCCCATTTTTGCATTTTTGTTTTCTGGGGGGACTGACCACTAAATAGAATTGCCAAAACAACAACAACAACCTATTACATATATACATACCATACCACACTATGAGGTAAGGCATGCTATCTACCAAGGGCTCAGTTCAGTAGCCTTGGATGAGCACATGTTAACAACCGCTGAGCATGCAGATTCTGTGTATCATAAATCATACTGAAATGCAAGGGGTGTATTTGCTCAATATACTGGTGAATGCATAAAGCTATTGAACTGTGTCAAGTGAATGAGATTTCAATAGTGAGAGCGAGAGTCAACTTGATCATTATAAAAATAGCGCCGCGGTCATGGGCCATTGTGTTGCATTATAGAGTTTGCTTGGTGTAAAGACAGTTATATAATCCAAATCTTAGCACTCATTGCACTACATCAGCATAAGCTAATAGGTATTTGGGTATTGTTATAAAGGGCTGCCTCGTGAAGCCTCTTTGTAGCTTATGAAGGACAAAAGGTCTATCTAGTTTCTTCATTTAAATCATATTAAAATGGAGACATGCTCTAAGCTTTGCTTTTTCCAGAGAGCATGTCCCTGAAGTTTCTCAGACTTTTCTTATTTTTTCTTGATATAAGTGTATTTTGAGATAAAAAACCACCCTTGCTACTGATAGAGTAGTGGTAAAACACCAAGTCACATTATTGATGAACTATAACTTGATAATTTAGAGGCCTCCTTCATTTCATTATCCGGCGATGTCCGTTGAGTACTTTCCACCTTTGTATGAAAATACACATAACAGATTTGAAATCAGCCCCCTCAAATTGACCAAAAAACCACTCCCGAAATTCTATGGCGCACTGTGTAGAGCTCAACCTTTAGGAGGCTTTTGAGGAGCTGGGCTCTTCAAATAACACGAAAATCTAAAAACGTTCAACGCAGCTATGGATGTTTATAAATCAATAAAAAAATCATTTAAAATATACCATTGGTAAATTAAAAATAGTAAATTTCTTCATACTCAATATACTAAAAAATAAGATACTCAAAAACAGATAGGGGCGTTAATAAGAGGTTAAATACATCAGGGAAATTTGTAGGCTAACTTTTAAGTTTTCCTAACTTAATCACAATCAAGTGTATGTACTCAGAGGAATAAAACATTGTGCATGAAAAAACACAAAATTGACCGGACCTGTTTACTCAAACTGCTGACACAGTTGATTGTTTATGACTTGCATTATTTCGACGCAATTTGGTGAAGAAATGAGGTAATATTAAACGATGTTCACAGCTGAGCAGAAAGATTTGTTATCCACATTCAGACAAATAAATGGAAAACTGAAAGAACCCAAGCTTAAATGTGTAAATCGCAATGGAATTGGGGATAGAAATGAATCAGCCGCGTAAATCATTCATATCTACCTATTGTCTTCGCCTAATCCTTCATTTTTTCAGCTTTTTTTTAGGAAAATCGGAAAATATGAGATCATTTGAAAACATCAACTGCGGTAGAGTTGAGTAAACAGGTAGGGTCAAATTTTGTTGTTTTTTCATGATTTTTTTTTTTTGATTCACTCTGTATTGCATGAATATATAGACTCGTACTCATTGATTTAAAACCACCAAGGTCCACGGACCGGTCAAACCGGGTGCCTGGCGCGGGCCACCTCCCTTACCGGCGGCGCTCTTCACTTAAGGTCCATATATTCATAAACTCTTCACAATCAGGTAGTGTCCCTTGAAATACAAATGACATCGATCGCCGAAAAGGATGAAGGCGCCTCTATAATTTTTTCAATAAGAACGGGTGAATTTGAAACATTCCGCCTTATAAAAGCCACATATGCTCAAAGTTTACCTTTTCGTTGTTTCCAATATACCTTTCCCGCCTCAAGAACCACAATGCCTCTTTGCAAGCTGTGCATTATTTAATTGCAACATATATGTGAGTGGAATTCTGGGTTCCTGGGTGGAAAGACCTCATTTTTGCCTTTTTGTTTTCCTTCTGGGGGGAACTGACCACTAAAAAGTGCCAAAACAACAACAACAACCTATTACCTATATACATACCATCCTCAACGATGAGTTAAGGCATGCTAATCTACCATGAGCTCAGTTCAGTAGCCTTGATGAGCACATGTTAAAACCGCGAATGCATATTCCTGGTGTATCATAAATCATACTGAAATGCAAGGGGTGTATTTGCTCAATATACGTTAAAATGCATAAAGCCATTGGACTGTGTCGTTTGAATGAGATTTCAATAGTGAGAGCGAGAGTCAACTTGAATCATTATAAAAAAAGCCGCCGCGGGTCATGGGCCATGTGTTGCTTATAGAGTTTGCTTGGTGTAAAGACAGTATATAATCCAAATCTTAGCACTCATTTGCACTACTCAGATTAGCTATTAGGTATTTGGGTATTGTTAAAATGCAATGCCTCGTGTCCTCTTTTTAGCTTATGAAGACAAAAGGTCTATCTAGTTTCTTCATTAATCATATTAAAAATGGAGACAGCTCTAAGCTTGCTTTGTCTCAAGGCATGTCCCTAACGTTGTTGAGACTTTTCTTATTTTTTCTTGATATAAGTGTATTTTGAGGATAAAAACACCTTGCATACATTATAGAGTATTTGTAAAACCCCAAGTCAAAATTATTGAGCACTAAACGATGATAATTGACTAGAGGCCTCCTTCATTTCTTATCCGGGATGTCCTTTTGAGATATTTCCACCATTTGTAGGAAAATACAGATAACAGATTTTGAAATCAGCACCATCAACAATGACCAAAACAACTCCAAACCTTCTATGGCTCACTGTGAGAGCTCAACCTTTTTAGAGGCTTTTTGAGGAGCTGTCTCTTCAAATAACACGAAAATCTAAAAGTTCAAAGTCAGCTATGCATTTTATCAATCATACAAAAAATCAATTTAAATATAACCCTTGAGTAAATTAAATATTAACTTTCTTCAATACTCAAGATACTCAAAAATAACATACTCAAAACAGCGGGGCGTTACTAAGAGGTTAAATACATCAGGGAAAGTTTGGTAGGCTAAACTTTTAAGTTTCCATAACTTTAATCACAAATTTGTATACAGAGTGAAATAAAAAAATTGTGCATGAAAAACCACAAAATTTGACCCTGACCGTTTCTCACTGTTGACACAGTTGATGTTTTCATGATCTGCATATTTTCGACGAGCACTTTGGTGAAGAAATGAGGTAATATTAATAATTTTCACAGCTGCTCCAGAAAGATTTGTTACACATTCGACAAAATAATGGAACTGAAAGACCCAGCTTAACTAGTGTAAATCCCATTGGAATGGGGTAGAAAAGAGGCATCAGCCGCGTAAATCATTCATATCTACCTCATTTCTTCGCCTACTTGCCTTATTTTTTCAGATTTTTTTTTAGAAAATTCGAAATATCCGATCATTGAAACATCAACTACTGGGGCGTCACAGTTTGAGTAACGTTCAGGGTCCAAGTTTTGTGTGTTTTTTCAATGATTTTTTGTTTTTTTGATTCACTATGCATTGCATGAATATATGAATCGTACTCATTGATATAAAACCACTAAGGTCACGGAACCGGTCAAACATGGTGCATGGCGGCGGGCACAATACATACACTTGTCGTTTCTTGCGCTAAAAACGCCATTTCCGCGTCGTCTGCTGATTAATGTCGCCGGCGACATTATTCATACCATCGTTCGTTTACCCCATAAGGACGCTGATTTGGTCTGTAATCAGTTCAGGGGATGGCTAATGTATATAAAAGCTTTACCACCATGCTAAAATATCGATTTTTGAAAAATCTTGAGGGCGCACTATTTTTCACTGTGCCAGTGTCTCTTTAAGTAAAGGGGATGGACCTGCCTCTCGATTGATTGAATTTGATTTATTGATTGATTGATTGAATTGCATTTCTATCAAAAATATCAGAGAAAGCTTAACCTTAAAAGGGCTAGGCTGAGCACTGTTTTCTTTGGGTACAAAAACTGTGAAATTTCCAATTGCATATCGAGCAATAGGACCCGCTATACCCTTTGCCCCCACCCCCCAAAAAAAAAAGTAACACTTGTGACAGGTGCCAAAGTTTTTGAACCAAAGCACTAACTAACTTATTCTTTTTGTAAGGTAGATGAACTGTTATCTAATGTCCCTGACATTTTCATAACGGTAGAGTCAATATTTTTTTAAGATATTGATCCCAGAAATCAAGTAACCAGCATGACTCATTTAAACCAGTTGAGGCCCGCTATTACTACAAATAAGCACTGTACGTTTTGGGCGTGCCCAGAAGCACCAATATGAATCTCTAGTCTAACCACCATTTTTCCTTTTTTTAAGACAGTTACTGCAACAATTAACATAAGAATGTTTGCATTGGTAATAAAGCTAATAAACGTGGCTCATTTTTAACACACTTAAGATGATTAGGAATGTATGATAAACTAGACAACAAACTCTCCGTATTGTCCAAATGAGACGGCATTGGATAAGAGCTAATCATCCTCATTTTGGGACGCCCACAGTGAAGAGTTAACCCAAAATTTTAATATGACACTGAATAGACTGATATTGTTATTGACTTCTGTGTTGAAAACCTATGTTTTGGCCTTTTAAAAGTTGAGAATGTAACATTATTTTCAGTAACAAGCAAGTTGCGCCCATCGCATTATCATTTTTAGTAATGTGGTGTTGTCCTCTGACTTTAGTCCTAGTTTTATATCTTCTTGAACATATTTTATTCACCATCATTATGTTTTATAAATGATCGTTAAATACTAATCGTAAATGAGCAGTTTTTTCATCCATTAGAAGTATTCTGCAATAACATGGGCAAGTAAATCTGATTGCATCATATTGGTATTTTGTCATTCTGTCTTCATTTGCCCTTCTGTGTTACCAGCTCTCATTTTTGTAAATGGGTCCGTGGGTTACTTGATTGTTGAGGGCATATCTAAAAACTCTTGACTCTATCACTATGATTTTTTTTCAGGGACGTTAGCTAACAGTGCTTTTGAAGCCAAATAATGATAGGGATCTATTGTGTGAAAACACTACATACCAAAAATCTAGATGACTTGAAAATTTTTCGTTGCACTTGTGTTTTAATGCATTATGCTAAGTAAGCCTTTGTGGAGCTCTTCCAAAGAGCCAGTACTCATGCTTTTTGTTCAAACTTAGGTTGCGGTTGACACCAAGTGTTGCTGTTTGTTTTGGGACACACTGTATGTTTTCTATTGAATATATCATAAGTATATGACAAACTCACCTTTCGTTTTCATTGCAAAATAATTTTTGTAGCCAAATATGATAGGCATCTACGTGTGAAAACCCTACATATCACAAAAATATAGATGACTTGCAAATTTCTCGTTGCACTTAGTGTTTTTTATGCTAATTAGCATAAATAAGCAACTTTGGTGGAGCTATTCAAAATTTGTTGCTCAGAACGCGTCCTAGAGTAACTTTTTTTCAATTTCTATTATAATGATAATGTGTTCACGGGGTGCTCCGATGATGCCAACTTGATGGAAGAAGTTCCTTCGGAATTGATTTTCATTTTTGGTGGGAATTTATTGCGACTTAAAAACAATTTTGGGACCGCCATTGGACACGGTACTACTGATTCCGAATTGTGTCCTATACTTAGTCGTGTTAATGTACCCCATCGATGACCGGAGCTTGTTAAAAAAAAAAACGGCACCTTAACCCCCCCCCCCCCCCATACACCAACGTAATTTGCAGACGACCTTCTCACTTTTGTGTTAAAACCCATCTGAATTCTGAACCAGCCGCCCTTCGTTCTAACACTTCAGGAGAAAAGTATCATTAGTGAGGAACGTCCTTGGGTACCTTTAGTGATGTTTTGCTTTTGGAAAGTGCTCAAGGCGGACATCATCACTTTCCGTTTGTTCTAAGTGCACTGTCTCTGCAAAACATTGAAAATATCAAGTCACACTTTGTTACTAACGCCGAGACAAGGTCAGGCGAACCGGGCGCAAGTTTAATAGTATAGAGACCAAAATTAGATTCACGGTAAAAAAGGACATGGGATATCTCCGAGCCTATAAGTACGAATTGTCATTTATCCGTTGAATTTAGATTCATTGCACACAACCCTAATCAGTTCTTCGTGTATATGCTGAATAAAGTTCGACAGAATTATATAACTTTTATAAAAGAGAAGCATCACAAATATTTATTATTGGGGGTCTGGTTTCTTGTTTTGCACCATTTTTAAACATTGTTGAAGAACTTGCCAGTTTAAGGATACCTCTTCATCAACTCATCATCATCAAATCATCATCATCCTCATCACATCATCATCATCATCATCGCGTCGTCGTCCAACCGTCGTCGGCGTCATCATCGTCGTCATCGTCATCGTTCGTCGGTTATCATCAGCATCATCCTTAACGTCATCGCGTCGTTTTCATCGTCATGTCATCATCATCATCACATCATCGTCATCATCATCGTCCTCATCATCCGTCTCATCATCATCATCATCCACCAAATCATCAAAAAAGACATCAGGAGTCTTCAATATAGCAGCACCAGTAACAGGAAGAGCATACCTCCCAACGTCCCATCGTCAGCATCCTCATAATCGTCGCGTCATCAATCGTCATCATCATCATCATTATCACACACCAAAATCCATCAAAAACGACATCAGAAGCTTCAAATACATTTTTCAGTACCAGTAAGAGCAATACCTCCACAGACAGGCACACACACATTCACATACAGAAGAGCATATTATAAAGTTCAAGATCAAATGTTTCACCACATATGTTGTTTGAAATGAAATCATCTCTTTCAATATCAGGTTGGTCTTCGCAACCATAATAATAATAAACTAAATAAAAAAAAATAAATCATAACTAACATATAATTATTTAGATACCCCATTCAGATTCGGATTATCATTATCTTCGTAAAGGATGCCTTTAGAGATTCATCGTAGGAGTCATTGGTCATGAGGTGTACAATGTACACTTACATGTATTCAATGATAGAGTGTTTGTCGAATACTTCACAACATGGGTTTGTGTTTCCTTTCTTAGTGAATTTTGCAACCAAGCATAGCATGCACTCTCTTCACGCGGTAGGTATAACACTCCAAGACTTTGTTATCAACAAAGTGTGTGACGTAGTAAACAACACAGCTTTTTTTTATTATGAAATTTTTTGATGGTGTAAAGGCCAACACAATACAATTACAGGGCTCCATTGAAGGGCGCAGAATTTTGGCCATTTGTTTTATTTATCATTATCTTCGTCGTTATCGTATTTGTCACGCAATCGCCATTTTTATCATCATCATCGTCGTTTTCGCATCATCATCATTGCTCCGAAATGGCATCGTCATTATAAATATTCCATCGGTTAGTTAAGACCGCGCCTACAGTCGTTTTGAAATCAGTAGTCGGTTTTTGTTCTTTTTCATGGATTCACATTGAAGAACGGCCGTTCCAGCGGAGGAAATCCGGTCCAGAGAAATCAGCTATTTAATTCACTGCAGATTCTTGATTCGAAGAATGTCTCTGCTATACTTCACGATTGGAATGATCTTGCAGCAAATGAAAGATAATGAAATACTTTCCAGCAAGATCCACGTAATGTAGATATATATTATTTAAAAATTCAAAATGGTGGACAGAATCAGGGTCAGTTTATTTTACTCACCCTGTATAACCATATTCGTTATAATTTTGCTCTAATGGTCGTGATTCATAATCATTGTATCCTTTCAAAATATAACACACTTGATAATATACAAATACAAACAAAATATACATATACCAAAAAAAAATTATACCCGCCAACTTTTATGCTAATACAATTACAATCATGACAATGATGGAACGTTTAATAGCAGAAATCTATATAACACAGTTCCCCTTAAAAATACGATTTTTCTCTGTAAGCAATCTTGAATTCAAGACGATTAACATTACACACTGGCCGTTTAATCCGTCAACATTCAGAGAAGGGATTGCGTGTTTTATTACACATGACTCTACTATGATTCTTCACGAGTGAATTGGGCCAAGGTAAATTTGGAAATCCGAGCACCTGTTGAGAACGTCAGGCTGTATCCAAATATTGTTTCCCCTTTTCATATTATTTGATGTATTTCTAATCAGACAGATGATAACATTAGCCCTGTCCCCCCGTATAATTTCCTTGCACGCTATAAATGGTATTGTTGTAATCAAAACAGCGTGCTTCGTCTGCTCCGGGCCACCGATGATTTTTTAAAGCCTTGTGCAACTCCAAACCCAATCTTCCGGCATGTCCCTAGAGCCAACCTGCAGTTTGTCAATTTCTTTTGCTTTAATAGTTTCGAATCTGTGATGCCCTAATTATACTTTGGAAGCACCCCTAGTGTACCAATCAATCACCATTCAGAAACTGGATTTTATCGAACCGAAACTGGATATTTATTATTGATATTTTTTGTCCAATTGTAGCGCGTCAATTGTATATCGCTTATAAGATGTGGCCCCTGCTAGGGGAAACTTAATATTAGTATAAAGCAATGACAAGTTCTAAAACAAACAAATAAAGGCAGATGACGCTTTGAAATAAAGCGCAGGACCCAATGCAACATTTTAAAAAAATGAAGTCAAGTATTACAAGACATGAACCAAGCTGCCTTCTTAAGGACATAAACCGCTAATATTTAGTTACATAATGTGATAAATTATGTTGAAACGATCTCAACATTGGATCTACAAAATAAATTAATTCTAATTGGAAGACAAATGAAATCGGAACTGATGGGCGCATCCATTTTACCAATAATCGCACATCACGGCCATAGTGACTTTTCGGCCATCCGCGCCATTGCTACGTCTTCTATATAGTTTGTCCCATAATGATTGTCGAAACAAATTACTTTTACTTTGAGTATCTAACCTGTCCCTAATATATTTTTTGTATGTATTTGAATAACGAACATCTGCAGTGATTAAAATATTCAATAAAGAAATAACTACTTCACTTCAGATTAAACCTCATACAAGACAACCTCCTTACTTCGGATTTAAAGAATTTACCACATATCCCAATGAAGATAGAGCAGTGAAGTCCCACTGTCCCACCAACCATCCAGCTGACCCATAGCAAAATAGTATCGATTCCAATGCTTGAAAGGCGCAACTGGTTTACGCGGTGAATTTCAAGTGAGTGTAAGATCGTGTTGGCAACCCTTGAGGGACTCTAATATGATGGCTCTACTCGAGCATTACATTTTGAATGGCGTTTCGGTTGACATTTAAAAAAAAAACTTAGGAATACAGTGACATTTTGTGAGACACACTATAATATAGTCCGCTTAAAATTCTAACCTTCCATCACACATCTCTGCTTAATTTTTTGCAAATTGCCCTCTCCCATCAACCAGCGAGAACCTAATCAAAGCGTAGCGGATAATCTCCTTTAAACGCTTATATTAAAGGTGACCTCAGAGATTTCGAGATATAATTATTTTGTGTAGTAATCATAGTAGGCATCTAGAACTAAAATAGAACTAAATACACGTGTATAGACAAAAAATCCGGATCCGTGTAGAAGTAACCATTGTCCGTACGTACTCATAGTCCGGGAACATGGTGAACATAGGCAATCGATTCCGTTTGACCTTTACGCAACATTATTTCACGCTTTATTCCGTTATTGTCTATGGAACCCCGGACTGTGTCTCCCACCGGACTATATCTGCTTTCGCACGGTGTGAAAGTAATCATATAGTCCGGCAGTTATCATATAGACGACATATATCCATAGACGACAACGGAATAAGCATGAAACTAGTGTTTCGTGGGATCAACTGAATCAATTGCCTTATTGTTCACCATTGATTTTTCCCGGACTGTTGAGCCCAGGGGACTATATCTACTGCCACACCGGAATTTTATAACAAAGTTGTGATCTTCTATATGAAGGACTTCAATTTGAGCTTAGTTATTTCACTCAACATTAGTATGGACAGCCTTATCTATGAAAAAACACGATTTGTTTGAAAATAGAGTGCGCCCTCGTGGGAAACTCTGAGTCCAGCCTTAAAAATACTGTACTAATTTTCGACAAATGTCTGAAAGTAGTCTGCAAAGATTCATGGGTGTTGCAAGTTCCATCGAAAGGTGTAGGTGTTAATTATCTGTACTCTAAATTTGACGACTTGTTTTAATGTTCAAGTCCCCTTCAAATGGAATTTTGCTAGCTCGGGCGGACGATCGCTGGTACCTTTTTTGTTAGGCCTTTGAAATCAGGTATTTTACTTACTAACAACCGGTGTATTAACAAATATCATGCATGAGCCGCCATATCACGTCCTTTTCATATTAAAAACTTTCGAGGGGATCTTACCATAGGTTGAAGGTTCCTGTATAAGCAGGAACATTTTGGTTGGATATTTTAAAAGTATGCATTTTTTTTAAAGTAAATAAAAAAGTCAGTGTTTTCGTTAACACTTAAAGAGGTAAGCAGCGATCATACTAGAGAATAAAAAATATGGAAATGCATTTATAGCTTCTAAATCAAAGCTAAGCTATGTACAATTCCTATACTACTTAACAGGGAACAAAACCCCAACTAGTGAAATAGACATGCAGCGATGACGCTGGAAATCGCACAAAGATACCTGATTGTGGTTTTCACATACAGAATAAACAGAGATCAATATATTTGTGTTTGAGGTCAAACTGTTAAGGAATAGTGCACATATGCGCTATAAATCTGGGGTATTTACAATACACGAAAAGCTTTTTTTGATCTCAAGTCGGATTTGATACGCACGTCTGGAAATTACAGATCGTACATGTGTAAGCCAGCCTTGCGGAAGCGGGCGCAGACTACGTATGTACAGTGATCATACAGTACAATAACAAAAATGCTTCTCCACACTTTGTCTGTAAATGCTATGAACTGTGACCGACACACAATATACTCACCCGTGAAGCTATCTATGATTTCTTCAAATTTCTCAACTTTTCGTTCAACGGTTTTTGCTGACTGTCTCACTAATTCGTCCCGCCATGTCTGTTTCGAAAATAATCACGCGGATTTGCGGCGTTTTTCCATGCATGGCTATTAGTTCACTCCGAAAAAGAGTGAGCAATTTTTCTCACTCTTTTTAGAGCTAAAATCCGCTCGATAAGAGTTCAGAGTGGGCCTTACTCCGAAGAAGAGTGGCATTTTGAGCCCCTCGTAGAGAGTGAGGTCTGTTAACCGCGAGTGAAGGTGTCGGGTGGCATTTTTCTCGCTCTTTTAGAGCTAACAGCCACTCGATTAGAGTTAATTTAAAACAACTCGAAAATTCAGAGTGATGTTTCACTCTTTCATTTTAAGAGAGAAGTTTCAAGCAACCACTTGGCAGGTTATATTAGACATGCATGTCAGTTTACAAAAATACCAAAAATATAATTTTGATATTTTTTTTTTCAATGTTTGAGATCAGCAAATCGCTGCTTTCCCTTTAATGTCGTACCGTCTCTTGCACTGCCCTTGGTGCATAAGAGGAGGGACCCCTCTAAAACACTCCTTCGATAGAGACGAACGAGTGTGTTTTCCTTTCTTGCCTGACCGTCATGATTGTAACATTGTCTCATCCCAACGATTTAAATACTCCTTAAAAAATAAAACCTATAAAGAAGCAAATCAGAGTAAATCAATGTCATAAGTAGCAAAATACTAAATATTTTATGTTGATGACACTTACAGTAATGAAAACAATTGCCCGTTTATAACAAAAATATAAACCAGTTCCTGTTTATAAAAATAACGAGCAGTTCGTGGAAGAAATCTGCAACTACACACCACATTCGTCTTCATTTTCCCTAAGATCAAATCCTACAGTTTGACGCAGAAATTACCGCTGCTTAGATGCTATAATCCGGTGACGCTCCTGTATATACGTTTGGAGCATCTCTTGGGTACCCATAAATCACATTTCAGAACTATATCATCCGTGACGTCCGAACTTAATATATTTGATTATTGATATTTTGTCCACTTGTGACACGTCAATCTGTATATCGATTTATAAATGTAGCACCTTTAGGCAAACTCAATAGTAGCCAGCTATATGAAAATTGGCTCTAAAACAAACCAAATAAAGGCACGGGACGCTTTGAAATCAATCGCATTGTCAAGTGCAAAATACCAGAAGCAAAAATGGACTAAAGTAGTACCAGGACACTGCACCGAGCATTCCGTCTTACACTTAAGGTGCAACAAGATATTTCACATGTCAGTGTCCCTAAAAAATCGGGAAAGTACTGATTTTTGCCCTGATGTAAAGCTTTCCATCAAATATCCCCACCTGAAAGGATTAAGCTGATAAATGTTTCTTTGGTACAAAAATTGTGAAATTTCTAATTTCGTATAGGGCAAATACGAATTCAGCATAGTTTTATATTGAAATATAAGCAATCAAAAACCACCATTTCGTTTCGTATTTTTAAGACATTTTCGTAGCAAAATATAAGATAAGAAATCCATGGAGTGCCTATTCTGTCTATATGAAATGACTATTTTGACACATGATTGGGCACCTCAAATCTCTCGTTTGCACCTTTTAAGTGAACCGGGGTCCTATTGACCCTCAACTTTTTTTTTGCGCTGGCCGCTTTACACGCGTGGGATTTTTTTCGGCCGATTTTGTTTGTAATTGTCCCTGACGTTAAATCGCTTCTTTTTCTACCGACAAATTGGAAATTGGTTCCAAGCCTCGTTATAGGTAATTAGTGAGGGTCCCATGGATTCCCCCCTGGGCACTAACTACCACACATGCCCTTCTGGTGCCCACATGGGTTTAACATGGGCAAGGTGGGCTTAAGGTGGGCTAGGGCTTCAAGTGGGCAACTCCGGGTTTGATCCATGGGCTATAAAGTTGGGTATATTGGTTTGGGTTACAAGTGGGCAACCCCAATTGGGTCCATTGTGGTTATTCAAGGGTCTGTGTGGCATCAGGACATGGGTTTTTCAAGGGTTTTTTTTATTATGGGGCCCTGTGGGGTTGATGGGGGCATGGGCTCAGGTGGGCTCCCCGGGCTCACCCATATGGGCGTGGTTTCGATGACCTGTATTTTTTCTGCTGTCACAAGTCAAATTTTATTAATGTTGTATTTTAAGTATTTTTTTAATAAATTAATTCTCAGCCAATCCCGATAATAACTGTATCTATTTACTTTTCATCACTTACCCTTTTGATGACACCTTTTAGAGAAGGATGGTGTACCGACTGTAACATTTTGACACACCATAGAACATACTAATCTATTAAAATAAACCTTTCATAAAATCAAACGTAAGCAATTCTTGTTCCATTGCACGTTCAGCTAGTTATCCCCATCTTTTGGGAGATGTTGTTAGCTGCTGAACACAAACATACATTGTATGTATTTCACCCATTTGTGGGCCACTTAATGTTCCACATGCAAAGAGGTTGCAATAAAATCAATTTTGGAATTTGCCCATCTGGGCCCATGAAAGCGCCCTATGAGCCCCACATTGAACCTGTATGGGTACAGGACTCGGGTGAGCCCATAACACCCCCAGAAAGTGATAACCGATGAGGGAACCACATGGACCCGTGTAATCCCCACCTGCAACCAACTGAGCAAACCCACATGGGGCAAGCGAGCCCATGACAAAACCTAAGTAGGCCCATATGGGGCCAATGAAACAGCGATTTTTCCCATGTGGGGCCCTCATGACGGGCCCACCTAAAACCGTATTTTACCCACATGGTCCCCAACTGGGAATGGTTGGCTGGGCACGAAGTAAGCTGAGAATATGTTTTTTAAAATCAAGACCAAGCATTTTTTGCTGATCTGTGTGCACACATAAGTTCAACAATAATCGTAACATTTACAAATACCCTTTATGTGCTGAAAACAACATTTCAATCTTGACTTGCTTAAACACTGCCCCTGGAAAAAAAGATGCTGACATTACTGCCAGCATTTACAACTTGAAAGCAATGTCATCAGCTCACACACCATTGCGTTTGTATAGTGCTAATCCCGTCTAATCAAATCTTTCACTTGCCATATCAATATCTTAAATAGGTTGTATAGAAAGGGGCCTTCTGTGACCGTAAATTGAGTATGGACACATTTTTGCTGAAAATATATATTAGGGGGTGTAGAATAGAATCTGCCGGGTGCCACCTGTGCATCCTTGACATTTTTGAGAAATCCAAGATGGCTCGCACACATGATAATTATCTATTCAACCCTATATTATCAAACTAGGGAGTTACTAGATATAATATAGGGATCCAATGAACAAGTGTATGCACTTGTAACATAGTCCGACGTCAAATTTCAAAATGGAAGCCAAATGCGATAGTTTTAAAATAGACCATATCACCAAATAACCTGCGATAAAAATATACAGAAGTACTTCATTTGTTGCTAAAATATTAGATTTGGCTTCCATTTTGAAATTTGGAAGTAATGACTCAAGGTTATAAGTGCCATGCAATTTGTTCATTGGGTCCTATAATATATCTAGTAACTTCATGGTTTGATAATATAGGGTGAATAGATAATTATCATTTATGGCAATCTTGGATTTCTCAAATGCTCAAGGATGCCCAGATGGCCCCCGCAGATTCTTAGTCTACAACGCTTATCTATCATTTCAGCAGAAAAATTGTGTCCATCTCAATTTTACGGTCAGACCATAAGTTGGACCTGGCTACCTGAACTATTACTACACTACAAGCCTAAATACAATGCCTGAAAATTGAATCCCTGCTGAAATGCTGAATTGGTGTCGCAAAACATGCTAGATACACTGTAAATTCTGTCAGATGTGAACACATGCTTTTTCTTTTCCCTAAAATGCCACATCTGCCAACCCCCCCCCCCCCACGAACTCTTCCTGTTTTACTTTTTTACAGAAGTAAACATCCAGTTTTTTTTTTTCAATTTTTTTTTTTTTAATTTACAAATATAAATAGAAAAGTTTAACTTCAAAATACTATTGCAATAAATTTTTTAACATATGTCTCATATTATTTTGATGTACTTTTGCAATAGATGAGTGAGTGTTGCAAAATCTCCACATAAAAGGTTTGTTGTTAATTTTCTGTACTCTAAATGTATTTTCTTTTTTATGTTTAAGGTAAGTTTTGTTTTAAAATGGATTTTTGCTTTCGCTGGTGGACGACCGCCCGCTACCTCTTTGTTAGCCTCTTCAAAACGGATTTAACCTTACTATAACTGGTGGCACTGCGAACGTGTACACAATTATTATGCTAGAGCCGACATAATAACGTCTTATCCGGAGGAAAATGGCAGAGACGTTTCCTCATTGTGTAAATATAATATTATTATACCAATACAATCTTAAAATGTATGCCTCAAAGTCCCTTGAGCCATATGAGATTTAGGGTGTGTGCCATAAAAATGGCGCCAGGCAAAGAGCACCCTCGTTTTGCAGGTGGGGAAAATATACAATCGTGAAATGTGATATTTACATTATGTCATTAAATGAAGTTTGTCTTTTAAATACCGTCTATGGCATCCGATTTGATTGTTGTCATCCAGAGATTGGGCTAAGATCCTTGGGTTGGCCACTTTTCATACAAATATCGAATCATCATCGTTTGTTAGGACACGTTTATTGATTTGAAAGAATCATCCATCACACAATTTATAATAACTTGATCTTTTTCCCTCTTACTTCGTATCAATTTTTCCTGTCTCAGCTAGAGATAT
>JAMKCH010018491.1:0-35452 GCA_023653785.1 Ophioderma brevispina
GGTTTAATTTCACTGCAAATTGGTCCGTTAGGTCACTTTAGAACCCCTGGAACGAGTATGGGTACCCACCGAAATCCAACACCCCCGGGAAAACACGTTCAAATTTAGACAAACTTTCATTCTTTATAACTCACACTGGTCAGTCTTGGACACTAAAGCTGAACGCATAACGATTTGTAAAACACAGCGTATTTAACGAAAACAGCAACAAATACACACCGGAGACAGCCGGAATATTTGTAATATACTATATATTTTACGTGTTCGTACATTTTCAAAAAAATCTCCAGTAATGATTGCTCGCCGCTCATCGATTGCGGCAGAGTGATTTTGATCAAAAGGTTCGCGGTCGATTGTCTTCCTTTTGTGAATGGATAAATAGATTAAAATCGGATGGTTGTTGTGGTTCCTTCTTATCTCTTTCTCCCATGACCTACCGCAGGATTAAAGCACATTGGCCAAATGCAACGTGCTAGAAATTACTGTGTATTGCCACGCGATATGCACAAAGTAATTTGGACTTATTGGGGACAATCAAGAGTATATCCGGATAAAGGAAAACGAATGAGATGACAATAAAAGTTTTTAGAAGCTTGTTATTGACTCTTTCGAATGATATAGCATTTCTGCAAATACTTCCTGTTCTGTTTTTTTTGACTATATTGCTGTATTAATAAATTGTTTATCATCTTTCCTATTTGTTTTTGTGCACTTGCTTTATTTTAGCCTGATATTATACCAGCGGAGCACGATGTCAGTGATTCCAGAGACCCAATTAATTCCGTGTCCTACCCATCATACAATGCCACATCACCACCAGAAGCATTACCACCTTCAGCTTCAAACCCGCTGCCGTATCCACATCAGATTCGTCTGCCTCTGTTAGCCCAGGAGCACCTGGTCCTGCACCAGCACTGCCCTATCCCACATCAGACTCTTCCGCTGCCAATGCTGGCCCAGGAGCACCAGGTGGTGCACCAGCATTACCTTACCCCACATCTGATTCTTCTGCTTCCACTGCTGGTTCAGGTGCACCGGGTGCTGCACCAGCAATGCCTTATCCTGCACCTGGTTCTTCTGCTGCCACTGCTAGCACAGGCGCACCAGGTACTGCACCAGCATTGCCCTATCCAACATCTGACCCAGCTTACCCACCTCCTCCTGGAATAACTTCGCCAGAATCGTCACCAGCAAGGTACATCTTCTACGTCGAATACGCAAGAAGGAAATTCCTCAAATCTACCGGCAACTGGTACAGCGCAAAATGGCCAAGTTGAAGGTAACAAGCCGGTTGAATTACCAGCATATACAGATCCTCCGCCATCGTACGCGGACACCTTTCCACAAACAAGTCCTCCACAACCTCAAGCACCAAGACCGGCTTACCCTCCAGCTGGATACACGGCTCAATATACAGCACCACGTAAGAAAAGAAAAGAAAAAGCCATAGGGTAGAAATGGTACCTGTGCGTGAAAAGTGATTTTGTTTCGCTAGAACAATCCATTAACAAACCAATTTCACACCATTCTCCCACGACAGTGCAATAGACAGTTTTAGTGTCATTACGCTAGACGCGTGCTTGTCCTTTGAGTGAAAATTCAAATAGGACGGTGGGCATGTTCACAAGTGACTATTTCTGACCTCTAGAAGAACAACACCCATGTGGGATTATCAATGTTTTAAAATAGCCCGCCAAATGTAGACCATCTCCTTGAGCTGTAAATTGTGGGTATTTAGAGGTCACATATTGGGATTGGATACTGCACAGACCAGCATATTTTGTTAGAAGTCACGTACGAGTAACGTGGATTCTCTCTATTCATTTGTTCATGGATGAATCAAACAAAAAACTCCACGTTTCGCGTACAGTAAACGCATCGCATATGGCATCTAAATTTGCAATAAAATATAACCATTAGCATAATAAGTAAACGGTAGATATTTGTGTTGCCGGTATAACGAAACTGAGGGTCCCCCATGAGCGAGTGTCTTAGCTACCCCATAGCAACATGTACGGAATAAACCGTGACCTTGTAGACGAGGCCATTTGGGTACAGTGCTGAAACAAATGATGCATACAGCCCTCAATGGAGAACACAACTTAGACAGATGGGTGGTAGGACACTCGGTCACACGGACATTCTGACACTGGATCTATGCATCAAAATTAAAATTTAGTGATTAGGGAACAGATAGTCCACTTTCACCTTTTATTCTTTTCGTATGGAACCCCAGGTCTCACAATGCCATTATGTAGCGAAAGTTCTGATAAAGTCACGCTTTCCGTTCATCACATAATGAACAATTGTCGTTGATATAGATGAGGTGACATTTGTAGTCAACTGTCCGAGAGTATGCGTGCGATAGTTTGGGCACATTCTCGCACATCTCGTAGACCACAATCTTTGTCAAAAGTAGTTGGCACACCTTGTGGAAATCAGCTCTTTTACATTGACATAATACGGTCGCGGCCCTTTTTTGAAGGTACAAATTGAAGCTTTTTTGGGTATCAAGCTTGAAGCCTTTGCTAATCCCTAAAACCTCCCCTTCCCCACCGATCAATGTTGAGTATTGTTAGGCGCACTGCAACACAATTTCAGGTTTCAACTTTGTTCCGGTGAAGGTTACGATTTTACCGCCCGGTAAGAAAAGTGGTGCCAACACTTTTGTCCAAGATTGCAGGTGCTAACTTGTGCTTGTAAACATCGATATCACATCATCTATATTCGCTCCTATAATCAGTCGAGCATTTTCAATTTAGATCAGACCAATCCTAGAACACCATCGAATGTTTTCAACCTTTCATTTAATATCATTTAATCAAATTGTATTACACTCAGAACCTCAACAGATGATCCGAACATTTGGCGCTACTCCTGTTCATATGGAATGCCCTCGATGTCACCAGCAGGTTATCACGCGTGTCAACTATGTGTCGGGAGCTCTCACCTATATCGTTGTATTCGTCTGCATTTTATTCGGGTAAGAATTGTTGTGGTTGGTTCAGAAATCGTCAATAAATAATAGCACAGGGCACTAGGTCTCTAGAGTACGATGTACGAAATTATGCCCAAGATCATTGGAACATAGATAATACCATCTGAGCAAAACAAGAGCAAAACCAATTGCGATGTCTGAATTTTGGATTTCTTGGCCGCCACCGTCTTTTGCTCTAAAAAAAGTAAGGCAGAAGACCTCTATCGAGAGGTTTCTTTAGTGCAGATATGATGAGGAAGAGTTTAATCAAAGATGTTCCTTATTTTTTCTTACAGGGGCTTTTTGGGCTGCTGTCTGATTCCATTCTGCATAGATGGGCTCAAAGATGTCCACCATTATTGTCCAAAATGCAAGAACAATCTTGGACGATACGACAGACTAAGTTAAAGGTTGCTAAATAAACGGGAGTACCGTAACCTGACCCATCTGACACACTTGTTTCTGACGCACTATGAATTCGGAAACCCTTCGGAATAAAGCACATGTTTATTCCGTTAAGGTTCCGAATTCATAAGGGTTGTCAGATGGGTCAGATTACGGAAACTCCCTTAATAAACTACCTTTGCAGCTGCAGGAACATAATGTTGTCACTTAACCCCATGAGGTCTATAACCTTTCTTACCGTATCTCTCATTGGTTAAGTACGATATAGGAACATGATGCCACCTCTGAATAAGCTATCAAAATGGACCTTCTATATACCTGATTGGCTAATTATATCACATAAACTATATATAACCCAACAAATCAATAAAGTTTAAAATTAGGCTTGATATATATTAGAATGCACTAATAAGTGTCCACAAGCCATCAACCTTTCATTAAAAATATAGTCCTGCTTAAGAAAATTGTGCCCCTTATTATTGTCAGATTTGTATATATTGCCAAGATTTCAATATTATTTATATCGGAAGACCAATTTACAAAGGACTTCTGACATCTACGATAAACATGCTAATTATTATTTTCCAGTAAAAAGATACTTTTGCTTTTATTGTTATGAACGGACATCACTGTAAATTAAACTAAGAGAACTTGGAAATACAAATCGTTCTCGTGAATTTCACCTCATAAATAAACAAATTATACTGACCTTTTATTTTTACATCTGATTTTTTTTTAATTTCAACTCTCCAAATTCCACAAACGGACAAATCTAATTTCGTAAAATCTAAATTCGTAAATGTGATACCATTTGGCATTTAGGGGGTTAGCATTTATACCTTATTCCTTAACATTCAAAACGGAACATTTTAATATGCTGATTTGCAAAAATTTTAAAGCATCAGCACTCAAGTCACCTTAAAAGTTGACTCAGAGATTTCTCGAGATTGGCGCTCTGAATTTCTGATAAATTATGTTTTTTCATATACATATTTAGCTTATGCACATACTAGTAACTGTGTGAAATAGCAAAGCTCAAATCGACATCCTTCATATAGAAAATCACAATCTTTGGAATTAAAATTGCGGATCCGGATTTTTTTGTTATACACAGTACCTGTGGTACTGTTATACTTGGTACTGTTATACTACACATAAATGTTACTTATGGTGAATTTAGCATTTTAGGTGACTATCTTTAGTTCCAGTTGACCTTTTTAATTAGAACACATCGTATTTTTGAAATCTCTGAGTAAACTTTAATAACGATACTTAGCCGCTTTATCATTTAGTAGACATGAATGGTGAATGCTGATTGGTTAATGTCCCAATAATATTTTCCCGTATTACCAGAGTAATCTTTCATTACTCACTGGATATGAGCCCGTATTACGTAATGCTTACACCAAGTATCAAGTCCCCCTGCTTTACATGCATTCAAATCTATAGATGTAATGATCTTGCGCATCTGTGGAAGAGATTGTTTTTGTCCAGCACCCTCTGAAGAGCACAATCCAACATGGCCTTTTTTGTTCAACACAATGGTGTGACTGCTGTTGGCAATCCCAAACAAATATTTCTACTTGATCCATTTTCCCTATGTTTTTCATGTACAAAACAAGTTCCCCTGTGAGTTTTGAAGGAATAGTGACTCAATGTGATGTCTTTCAAAGAGGTAAGTTAGGGCTTGTCCTTAAGCCTTACTGAGTGGCACACTGCACTGGCTGCAGATTCCAAACACAGGCACTGCATCATAGTGTAAACTACTGTGTCCATGACATCTTGGTCTAGGACTACCTTTTTGGGTATTGGACATGGCCAGCTAAAAAGCTAATTGTACATAGCAGGACTATGATGACTGAGATTATGTTGCTGTTCAACTTGTTGATTTGTACTTTGTAGGCCTCAATACACACAGGCCTAGTCTACTAGGCCTACTGTCACTCTTTCTGATCGATTCTGTGGCTGTGCTAATTCAGATTTAAATAAAATTTAATCTAATCTACTTTAGGCTTTCTACTTAAAATATTCATGTCTACTAAATGATAAATTCGTTACCCCTGTTTGTTCTCACGCAATACGGAAAATATCTATGGTTTGTTTCCAATATCACATTCGGCCTACGGCCTCATGTGATATTGGAAACAAACCATAGATATTTTTCCGTATTGCGTGAACAAACAGGGGATAACGAATAGTATCAGTACCTCAAGCCACCTACAAATTTCTTGGTATGTCAAGTCACAATTAATGCTGATACTAACAGATTTGTTGGCTTACTGTATTTTGCGAAACGGAACGAAACGCCGATTGGATTACACGCTTTATTCCGTTATACACGTTATGCATGGCGGAAGAAAGCGTGTAAACCAATGGGCGTTTCGTTTCGTTTCGCAAAATACATTAAGCCGATTTGTTGGCATGTAAGTATCAACACCTTAAGCCACATCCGCCTTTAATAACGATACTTACAGATTTATTGACATGTAAGTACCATTACCTCAAGTCACCTTTATTACTGATACTTAAGAGATTTCCCGCATGTAAGTATCAATACGGTACCTCAACCCGCCTCTAATATTGGTACTTACATTTTTTTGCATAAATCAAGATTTAGTTTAGCATCTTTACAAATGAGATTTGTCTCAGGATGTGAAAAAAAAATCATTCAAATAAAATGTTCAGTTTTGAAAGAAAAGGAATAAACGCGAACACAAAGTGTCGCCGTTTGGAATTATTTTCTTCAAAGGTATGAGCTTTAACAAAATCCCACCAATGTTGCAGGATTTCATATGACACAAACAGTCCTATTCATTGTAATATGCACTACTTCCTTATGGTGCATAAGGTATTACTTCAAGTTTCAATCGCTGGTTGACATGGTTAATGGCGGTTCAACCGTTCTTAGTTTTTTTTTAGAACAATACAAACCGGTTACAACCTGAAAGAACCAAGGACCAACCGGTGGATGAGTTTTGAAGCCACCCTAAAGCCCATGATATAGGCCTACTTCCAGTTGCAGCGAGCGATTGGCGTGCGCAATACCGGATTTTGACTCAAGATCAAGTGTTACGTATGCTTACGAGCAGAAATCGCTCGCTGCGACTAGAAGTATAGCATGGGCTTAGGATAAGACCAATCGTAAATCCTCTTTGTGTGAAAGTAATAACTTATGACGTGTCTGAAGTTTGTGTAAAGACCCATATGAAATGACCCCTGATCATTCTTGATCTACGCGGTAAGCTTGGAAGTATAAATTAATCATTACCGACCGAGATCCAACGCCGCTGCCCTTAGGCCCACGTGCACCAAATCGGGGTAAATTACTAGTTTAGTAAGCCTACCTCGCTAGTTACTACTCGCCAACTAACGGGTAAGTCACTAGCGTGCATAATCGGAGTGGAGAGCTGAAGAGTAACTTCCGAGTAGCAACCTCCCAAGTAAATAATAAAGGATAGATTACCTCGCTATTAATTTTACATCATCATCCCCCACACCACCAAAGTTACGGAGAATGAATAAGAGAAGTTGCTATCTTTCAGATTAAGCAGTCGTGAATAGGATTCCGTAATATTGAAAACACGTCCTTCGAAATGGGATCTTCTCGTTTTAAGCATTTTCTTCTTGCGTAAAGAAATTTATACTAGAGATTCGTTGCAGTATTTGGAGCAACTTTTGGCCAAGGCATGTATCAAATTATTAATTGAGAAAATAATTTAGGTTGAAAATGTCTCTTGCCGAGAAAAGTTGGATTGGCAGTACTATAATCTGATCAAATAACCCGTCCACACAAGGCCTGAATCGTGAAATATGCTAGAAATTCAAACATGGTCTTTTGGGTTCGAGTCCCATGTCAGCTCTTTTTTTTTTTTAATTTTTCTTTTTTTATTTAAACAATATTTCAAGATCTACATTTGCTTTTGATATGTGTTTTTTTGTTAATGCCATATACCATTCCCACAAAATGCTTATTATTATAAAGAATAAAAATATGATTTTTAAGTTATTATTATTTGACATATAATTTTTGAAAAAAAATACATAAAAAGCAGAAGTTGGTAGCAATAGTAGCAAATTGGAGTTGATTGTGATAATTGTTGAACCTCAATGCACCTATTAATCAACAAAGTCATTATCTTTGTACCTTACAATGTCGCACATGCAGGCTTTAACATTAAAATCGCGACTTACTCGGCAGTTACTCTTGTTACATGAGTAACTGCTGAGTAAGAAACAATACGATGTCCGGGAAGTCTGGTAAAGTTACCCCGATTTGGCGCACCCAAAATCGCGAGATACCTCACAACTTACTAAACTAGTAGCGAACTCGTCAGTTACTCCGGTTTCGGGCAAAAGGGTCATTACGTATTGCGGCAACGTGTTGCTTTCGAAAGCAACGCGGTGTCTTATGAAAAGCAGCGCGTTGCTTAGTCAGCCAATTGGAGTAAAGTTTTATCCAACGCGTCGCTTTGCAAAGCCAAAAGGGTCATTATGTATTGCGGCAACGCGTTGCTTTTCATAAGCAACGCGTTGCTTTCGAAAGCAACGCGTTGCCGCAATACGTAATGACCCTTTTGGCTTGCCATACATGTGGGGCTTAGACAGGTATACTCATGAAGCTTCGTTCCAAACTGACTCCGATCTATTTAGTGAAAAAATGATAGCCGACACATAGTTCGATAGCGTAAATTATGAATAATTATGAATGGCTTCCCGGTTAGAATCCTGTCGGATAAGTATCAATATATTTAGCAGACTCTTATCTTTACAGTTCAAATTGAGCTAGAATTTGATATTGTGAATGTACAAAATACGCAGATGTTGTATTGCTTGTATATATTTTATTTACAAATGTTCAAAATATACAATGTACTATAAAATAGGTAGAGTATATATTTACATTTGTTTCTTACAAACACTGATTTACTATAATTGTGTTATATAAAATATATTGAATGTATGGCATATAGGATACTACGAATTGATAATGTTCAAACTATAAGATCTTTGAAAATGATTTAAATTGTGTTGAAATATTTTAATAAATATTTTTGAAATATTTAATATGGAAAATTGATTGTGCAAGAGTCATTAAAAAAAATTAAAGTCATGTCAGAAACATTCAACGACTGAAAGCAAAGCCATTGTTTGAGACATTTAATCGATCACTGTTCCACCTACGTCAACAACGAACTGACAAATAAACAACGAATAGAGGCATTGTTACAGGATATAGAGAACTCTCACTCCATATGACCTTCTTTGGTTTATAAACGCTTCAGGTGTTCCCCAGGGCTCAGGGTTCAGCCTTGAGTCCTGACCTTGTTTCGCTCCTCTTCTTGTTCCTATTGATGATCTGACCCTTTTCGCTGAATTTTCAGGAACGACGGTAAAGAATATGGGAAATAACATATCAAAACTCCGTGAAAATCCCTTTGTGGTAAAAAACAGGTAAAATTTGCACACGAACCAAATTCTAAAATATTCTAATTGTGTTCAAATGTATACCAATAATGTTACCATGTCACAACGATTAAACAAGTCATATGGTTTGCTAACTATATGATAACAACGGTTTTTCAGATTTTGAAATTGTGCCAAAATGTTCGTCTTATTGTGTTTCGAATAAAGTATATTTAAAGCGACACTGGCAAATTTTCAGCAAAATATGAAATTTGCTCTTAAATGATATTCTAGGACCTTGCAAGGGACAATACAGATACAATTATGCACAAAATATCAAACCCTTAAACATAGATAAGCGGTAATAATAATATTATTCCTAAATTATATAGAACAAGGGTAGTTTTTGAGGATTTCATTTTTCACACCTGTTAGCATCTTCCATGAAACTCTTTGCTTGGTATTATACTTTTTAAAGGTTGAGGTATTATAATAACACTTGGCCCAGTAACAAAATGTCGTCCGTTACTATATCACAAAAGGTGCAAAACGTTTTTTTTCACATTTTAAAAATAAATTTGAAAGATTAGAATATAAAATCAGAGTTCCCGGGAACGCATGTGCAGCGTGCCATCGCGGTTAATGAATGGGGTCAAATATCATAAATTATAAAACATCAGAGGTCAATTTGTGTACACCCTATATGAGTCTTGGGCCAGTAGTTCTTCTGACCGAGTATTAATTTAAAGACACTAGTATCAATGATTCACCCGAAAGAGTCAAAATATTTGGGATTTGCAGGAATAGCTTAAAAGTGAAGGATAAGTCTATAGAACTCTTATAGGTTACTTTTTTCCAAATGGCGAATTGACAAACACTGAGTGAAACGGCAGTGTTCAAAGCTAAGATGTGAATCTCCATTCAATTACGTGTTGTAGTAAGTATCCGTACGGACAGTAATGACTAAAATATCAGATTTTATACTTATTATGTTGTTTTTGGTCTTATCATTTTGCAGGATATGTTAGGATACCTGTACTTGTTACAAACATGACGAACCCGATTTTTGATGATTTTTTTTCGATTTTCTTATTTAGCAATCACTGATAGTGCCTTTAATTGATAAATGGGTACAAGAGTATGAGACCGATAAGTACAGGATTCACATTTACTACACGCGCACGGACACACACACACACATGTACATTATACAACTAAAGTAATCCGTCCGCTTGCAGCAGACGACAAAATTCTACCCACCACATTCTATAGTACTGATAAAATATTTGTATATCATCTTTACAATACTATCAAAAGTGCTTAATTGAAAGCAAACCAGTATAAATATATTATAATACAATTAAAATAATACACAAATACATATGAAGGCATATTTATCTGAAAGGAAGTATTTCGTCTAGTTTGACTTTGAATAGATTTGTACTCTTCTGGACTGCAATATGTTGATGCATGTTTACACTCATTATTTTACGTGACTTGCGTTTTTAAATACAATGTGTGCCGAGGAATGATACAATATAGGAAATAATCTTTTATTTGCCTTTAAAATTACTTAAACACTTAAGTACATAGGGGGTGGGGTCCATGTGGACCCAGCAATTCCTTTTTCACGCGCCATGTTTTAACGCTAAATTATTTTTGACCAAGATTTTATGCAATGGCCTAAATATCAGTTGCCCCAGAAGTGACATGTTAGAAGTAGTTTTTGGAAATTATCTCGAGATAATAAATTATCCCGAGATATGATCTCGAGATAATAAATTATCTTCGGTGTTTGATCAAGACTCACCAGTACAACAAGGTTTGGTTTGAGTCAACCTGATATTTAAATAACAATATTGATTTTTTTTTGTATGATACAAGAATATATTGCACTCGCTAGAAAAAAATATTCTTGTATCTTACGAAGGAAAGGTAATTCAATATTACATATTTATATTGGAGCTAACTCTCCAACGGATTTAGGCATGCTTTATAACGTATTAATTATTTAAATGTTCTTTAAAGGTTTTATCAAGATTTAGTGATAACATGTAAAACCATTTGCAACGTAAAAATTTAGGATTCATTGGACGACCTGCCTGGTTAAGATATTTTAGTCACTCAATTTGCCCAAATGCACCTTGAACGTGGCTGATATCTGGCCATCGCATGCTTTCGCTCAGCCAGTGAACTGAGCACTGAGGTAAATGTTCGTTCATACTCTACTGCTTCTGCTTTGCGGTGAATTGCGTTGTCCGAACTGCAGTCTTGACACAAACTATCTCATTGTTTAATTCATTTTAACTGGATT
Source organism: Ophioderma brevispina (assembly GCA_023653785.1). Lineage (NCBI taxonomy): Eukaryota > Metazoa > Echinodermata > Ophiuroidea > Amphilepidida > Ophiodermatidae > Ophioderma > Ophioderma brevispina. Next base: position 11,100 of record JAMKCH010018491.1, read on the forward strand.
TGAGTTGCAGCAGAAAGTAACCGATATATCAACAGGAAGTTGCTTTTCTACCTTGGTAATATGGCGGGAAACAATGCATACACCTGCTGGTGGACATATTCCACACAGGTGTTATTTTATTATACAAAATTCCTTTAACTTTGACAAGGTGTATGCATTGTTTCCCGCCATATTACCAAGGTAGAAAAGCAACTTCCTGTTGTGACACTCGGCGACTCAGACCCGCTATCCATGTGTAGCGGTCAGTGGTATGAACGGACTGGTTCATATTTCACTGCATCTGCATTGCGGTAAGTTGCGTTAGCCGAACTGCAGTCTCTACCCGAACTACCACATCACAGGCCGGATTTCAGTTGCGTTGGGATGCGGCAGAAAGTGACTCGTAGTATCGGCAACGCCACGCACAGTGCAGTGAGGTATCTGAGATGAATATACCATAAAGAGATGGGAAGCAGCTATTCATCCCTCTCGTGTGCAGTCAAAACCAAGTCTCACTCGGTATTGATATGTAAAAGTACGTGGCAAGTTCGCCGAACTGCGACTGCGCTTGCGCACATCCCCGATGCAAGACTTCCGGGGTCGGTACAGGTCATGTAGTAGCAGCGGACATTTAATCTTTGCAGATCGCCGGTGAGAAAATACACGGCAAGTTTTAGGAGCAATTTAGCGACTTTTTGTACTTTCTGTTACTGGTATCGTATATAAACTACACGGTGACCGAGATGAACGACGAATTCGTGCGCTGGGATCACCTCGATATGGATGAAATTTTCGGGAATAATTGTTGGACAGACGACGATGATATGCTATTGTATAGTATATTCATCTCAGGAGGTTTGAACCTGGGGTATGAACAAACCAAGTACCCGGATACTGCCAATAAAAGACACAGAAGTTTACATGAAACTCATAGTGGACGTCCGCATAGACCGTGATCTGGATCTCTGTTCTTTCGACTTGAATAACGTAGCTTTTCTTCTTTCGTCGCGATCATCCCTGTTGTGTAAAAAAAACACATTCAGATATTCGTTACTTTTTGAGAAATTAAAGGGGCATTTCGTGATCCACAACCTCGTCCCCCCGACTTACCTAAAAAAATCGAGATTTTAATATCATCTGAACCGTTAGCCTTAGTAATCCATGTGTACCTAATCTTACGTGCAAATTCGTCGTATCGATAAGAAATTTGCAATTTTGTATTTCCTGTCCGTAAACCTACAGAAATTACAGTACAGTGGCCTATGGGACCGTGGGAAACAAGCAATTGCTCATAACACAAAACCGCAAGATCGGGATCGACTCAAATTTCGTGAATAAGCTTTTCTCAAGGATATCTAGTGAACAATGAATAAAACAGAAGGTGCTGAAATCACGAAATGCACCTTTAAAGTATGTGAAATATTATGGTTTTTCAGTATATGACCTACAATGCGACACCAAAGACACGGGAAGTGCCCTTGTGTAGTCTGGGCTTCATAAACTACACCATCGATGGGCAAGAAAAACTCCTATGTGTAATCGACCTCAAATTAAAAAAGACCCCCAGTTTAAAAACTCATATGTGCAATCTTAGATTTTCTATGAGAACTGACTCTCTACAATACAAAATCACAAGGCATAGTACAGGGTGAGTAAAAAAAAACTTGACTCTGATTGTGTCCGCCATTTTGAATTTGTAAGTAACATATATCTAACATATTTGGTATCATCTGAAAGCTGGGTTTTATTATCTTTAATTTACTGCAAAGATCATTCACATCGGTTAGGTATAGACCGAGCTACAGTCGCTTGAATCAAGTAGTCGGTTTTCTGCTCTGTCCACGGTTTCACATTGAAATAAACGGCGTTCAGCGAAGGAAATCAGTGTCCAGAAGAAAATCAGGCTATTTATTCACTGCAGATTCTTGATTCGAAAGACTGTAGCTCGGCCTATACTGAACCGATTGGAATGATCTTTGCAGCAAATTAAAGATAATGAAATAAGCTTTCCGCAGATACCACATATGTTAGATATATATTATTCAAACAATTCAAAATGGCGGACACAATCGGGGTCAATTTTTTTTGACTCACCCTGTATATACATTTTGATATGATATTTGACTACAGCAAAATCTCTTATAACGTTGTCTATAGGTTAAATGTGCAACGAGAGATTTTGAGACACCCAAATATTGTGTCATAATAGTAATTTACTATAATTGTGTGTATATTAGTTATAATTGAATTTATACATATGAGGATAACTACTAATTACTGTTTCAATTATAATATCTTTGAAAATGATGTTAGTGTACTGGAAATTTTAATAAATATTTTTGAAATATTTAATATGGAAAACTTGGGGTTGTGCAAAGTCATTTTTTAAAACAAAAGTCATGTCAAAAACATTCAACGACAGAAAGCAAAGCCATTGTCTGAGACATTTAATCGATCACTGTTCCACCTACGTCAACAACGAAGAGACAAGAAACAACGATTAAGGCTATGTTAGAGGATATAAGAACTTTCACTCCACATGACCTTATCTTTGTTAATAAACGCTCTAGTTGTTCCCCAGGCTCAGGGTTCAGCCGGAGTCCCTGACCTTGAACACTTCCGATGTTCAGCTCCTCTTCTTGTTTCCTATTGATGATCTGACCCTTTTCGCTGAATTTTCAGGAACGACGGTAAGATATGGAATAACATATCAAAACTCCGTGAAAATCCTTTTGTGGTAAAAAAATGGGTAAAAGTTTGCACACGAACCAATTTATTGTGGTCAAATGTATACCAATAATTTTACCATGTCCACAACGTTAACAAGTCCTATGGTTTGCTAACTATATAATAACAACGGTTCAAAGTCCAATACTGGAGTAACGTTTCAGAATGCTCAATTCTTAATTTGTGCCAAAATGTTTCGGCTTATTATGTGTACGAAAAAGTATATTTTAAAGCGACAACTGGTAAAATTTTCATCAAATTCTCTTAAATGATATTCTAGGACCTTGAAAGAACACTACAGAATTCATTTATGCACAAAATCTCATCCAAAAACATAGATGGAGCGGAAATAATATTATTCAAATTATATAGAACAAGGGGAACTTTTGAGGATTTTATTTTTCACATCTGTCAGCCAATCTTTCATGAAACTCTCGTGGCTGTGGAATTAGACTTTTTAAGAGTGGAGGCATATATCTAAACACTTGGCCTAGTAACAAAATGTCGTCCGTTACTATATCACAAACAATAGGGTGCAAACCTAATTTCTTTTTTCACATTTTTAAAAATAAATTTGAAAGATTAGAATATAAATCAAGTTCCCGGAACGCATGTGCCGCGTGCCACGCTGTTAATGAATGGGTCAAATAATCATAAATTATAGTCAGTCAGAGGTCAATTTGTGTACCCCTATGTGGTCGTGGCAGTAGTTCGTCCTGACCGAGTATTACATTAAAAGATACTATCAATGATTCAATGATCACTCCGAAAAGAGTCAAATATTTGGAATTCCAGAATAGCTGTAAAGTGAAGGATAAAGTCTATAGAACTCTTATAGGGAGTAAGAAGGTGAACTGCAAAGAGTGAAAAGATTACTTTTCCCACTGACGAATTGACAAAAATGAGTATATTGCAAATTCCAAAAGTGCAATAGTGGTGTGCAACCTTAAAACACAAACACAATTTTATATTTTTATGTTGTTTTTGGTCTTACTCCTTCGCAGATATGTTAGGATACCTGTACGTGTTCAAACATGGAATATCCTGAATTTTGATGTTTTTTTTTTTCGATTCTTATAGCAATTACTGATAGTGCTTTAATTGGTAAATGGGTATAACACCAATAATTGCAGGGTTTACCACATTTTACTCCAATACAAACACGCGCCACGGCCAAAAACACCCACACATATCACATCATACAACCAAAGTAATCCGTCCGCTTGCAGCAGACGACAAAAATTCGATTCTACCACCACATGCTATAGTATGATAAAATATTTGTAAATATCACTGTACAATCTACAAAAGTGCTTAATTAAAGCAAACCAGTAAGAAAAATTTATAATACCAATTTAAAATAATACACAAATACTATGAAGGTATTTTTATCTGAAAGGAAGTATTTCGTTTAGTTTGGCCTTGAATACGTTATTTGTACTCTTAGTTTAGAGACTGCAATATCATATGTTGATGCATGTTTACACTCATTATTTTACTTGTCTTGCGTTTTTAAATACAATGTGTGCCGAGGAATGATACAATGTATATTTCTATAAATGTAGGGCATAATAAATCTTAAAATCTTACATTTGCTGTATGAAAGCAAGAAATTACTTTTCATTTCATCACCGATTTAAAAGTGCACAAGCGGGTGGGGATCCATGTGGACCCAGTATTTCCTTTTTCATTCCCGCCCATGTCTTTAACGCTAAGTAGTTTTTTGACCAAGAATATTATGTACATTGCCCTAAATATCAGTTGCGTACGGAGCCCCGGAAGTGACATGTTCAAGTAGTTTTTGGGAAATTATCTCGAGATAATAAATTATCCCGAGATCTTATCCCGAGTAATAAAATTATCTGGGGTGTTTGATCAAGACTCTCACCAGTAACAAAAGGTTTGGTTTGAGTCAACCTGATATTTAAATACAATATGATTTTTTTTTGTATGATACAAGAATATATTGCCACTCCGTCTAGACAAACTAAATATTCCTTGTATCATACGACGAAAAAGGTATTCCATATTACATATTTATATTGGAGCTAACTCTCCAACATGCGTTTATCACGTATTAATTATTTAAAGTTCTTTTAAATGTTTTTATCAAGATTTTATATACATGTTAAAAAACCAGAGCAACGTACAAATTAGATTCATTTTACGACCTGCCTTGTTTAAGATATTTTAGTCACTCTAATTAATAGACAATTTGCCCAAATGCCAACCTTGGGAACTTGGCCTGATATCTGGCTATTGCATACTTTTCGCTCATGCCAGTGAACGAGGGCACTGAGGTAACGGTTCGTTCAACTCTAACTGCTTCTGCTTTAACGGTGAATTGCGTTGTCCGAACTGCAGTCTTGACACAAACTATCTCATTTGTTTATTAATTTTAACTGATTGAGTTGCGCAGAAAGTCATCGATATATATCGACACAACGCAACCCACAGTGCAGCAAGGTAATGAACCCCTGACTCCAACAGATTTTGCTTTTCAACCTTGGTAATATGGCGGGTGCCACGTATTCCACACATAGGGGCATTGTTAACAAAATTCCTTTAACTTTGACAAGTGTATGCATTGGTTCCCACAATATGTACCAAGTTAGAAATGCAACGTCATGTTGTGACACTCGGCGACCATGTGCGGCAGCCCGCTATCCATTGTAGAGGTCAGTGGTATGACCGGACTGGTTTTCATATTTCACTGTATCTGCATTGCGTTAAGTTGCGTTAGAGCCGAACTGCAGTCTCTACCCAACTACCACAAAAAATTCACAAGGCTGGATTTCAGTTGCGTTGGATGCGGTAAAAGCTACTCCGTAGTATCGGCAACGCCACGCACAGTGCAGTGAGGTATCTGAGATACTATACCATAAAGAGATGGGAAGCAGCTATTCATCCCTCTCGTGTGCAGTCAAAACCAAGTCTCACTCGACGCATAACCCCCCCGCAGCCGCGCGCAAGTGGCTGAGGCCTGCTAAACAAACTATTACGGGGATCCGTCTGCTCATACAAGCCACGGTAAGGGTATTTAGCCGGCTGACAATGTCTCATTTTGTAGACTTATTGACCATCTTTTTCACATCACATTCAATGCGGGGACAATTGATATTAATTATTAAGACAATTACAGATGTTGAAAATCTTAAAAGGGGGAATTTTATTATGGGAATAACAGCCAATTTTTTTAAAAAATAAAGATTTGATGACGTCACGGCATTGATTGGTTTATTATTTTGGCTTCGGGGTACCGCATTCAGGTAAAATGACGTACGTATCCCTACATTGGAAAAAAAAACAACGATTATCGTCATCGTACGTCGGTTTTTTGAATCAGTAGGGAAAAGGTAAATTTGTAACTGTTTAGACAATACTAAACGGTGGTCTTTTGGAAAAGTAATACTTTGGCAGAGGTCCTCCATTACAGACCTTGATTTAACATAGTCGGATTATATATATATCGGTCGCCCCCGAGAGCCAAACTGATACCTGATACCGCCACTGGACCTGGTACCTGACACGTGACACCAAACCATCATCTCGTTACCGTTTATAACTACAATACGGCAAAGCAGCAAGCAATCTGCATCTCCGTTGTCACAACAAAGCGTAATCGATCAAGATTTGAGACTATGAATTGAAACCATTTAACAATCAATGATAAGCTTCTCTATAGCTGAAATCCAATGAGAAGTACATTATGGCCAGTAGACCGATCAAACTAGAGTCATGAACGCCTTAACCCAAAACTAATTGCCAACAGAATCATCTTCTCCAGAATTGTTATTTAGAAACCTTTAAAAACAACATATCAAAAGTTTACAAAATCAAAAGAGTGGAACTATATTTTAAGGGGGTAAGGGTTTATACAGGGGTCAAAATAGAAATGGATCAAAATGCGTTGAAATATACCACGTGTTCGTCACCTTTCCAGGATTAAAACAAGGTATAGTTTGCCATATCTGCAGGGAGTGTAGTTCAAAATATTCTGAGTTAAAAATAGGTTCAAGGTCACAATGGGGGTAAATTTTCAGATATATCCGTTCTTAATACACAATTGTGTCCAATTGTTCGTCTATGGTACAGCATCCAAAAATTACTGGTGCCCATCTATGAGATTAATGGCATAAATTGGGATCAAATAATGTTGACTGGGTCTACAGGGTCTATGGAGGTCACCAGAGTTCTAGCACTGGTAAGTCCTTAATATAGAACGTTCAATGGGACACTGAACCAATTTACCCATTTTACTTATCTAGTGGGACCAATTGACAATTACAACCATTCCGATCAAATCGGATCATTCTATAATTTTACCCCAGGATGACCTTGAACTGTATTGTGCCTATTGTACTGAAAATACAAGTCAATAGATCGGCAAACTATAAAACCTTTTTCTAAACCTTAGGAGTAGCCCAGTAAATTGGTACATCATTTAAACATCGAACAATTTAATTTTTACCACCTTTACAAACGTTGCCCCCCTATTTCACATGTTCCACATAAGTTTGATTTTGGTAAACTTTTAATATATTATTTTTGGACAATTTCACAGTAAATTAACACCCAAAATTGTTTCTGTTGCACAATTGTTTTGTGCGAAATCATAAAATGAACTGGGACTACAGTGGATCAGCGGCGGACTCATGATCTGAAGGTTGCAGGTTCGAACCCGGTGCAGCCAATGTGTTCGCCTTTCTTTTTTTTTTTTAAGAAATGTTGTAAGTATAATTTATATAGCGCTTACACAACGTCTCAAAGCGCTTTACATTATTTCCGCTGTCACTAGGGATATATAACCTTTCAACAAATTGAAACAAATGTGGCAGCCAATTATTAAATGGCGCAATGTACATGGTGGAGTATGGCCCAATCGCTTTGCAAAAGAGATGGGCACTCTGTTCTTGTGTGCACAGATCCGTGCACTTTACATTTTTTACTGTCGAGCTCATGCGGAGAAGTTTTTGAATATATATACTATATCATGTATAATTCAAGTGATATAGAGCTATATAGGGTCTAACTCTACATGCCGCGGTGACGGTTGTGAACAACGGGCAAAATTTCGCTTATTTTTATCGGTATGGTGCGAATTACAAGAAAAAAAAAATTATTATTCGCACCACCACGCGTGCGGGAATTACAAGAAAAGTTTTCTTATTCCCACCGTTACCGATTGCGGGAATTACAAGCAAAAGGTTTAATTAAGCACCGCTACGGTGCGACATTAACGGAAGACATTGCTTATCGCACCGTCACGGTGCGATAGACTCTCCTAAGCTTTACTGCTCGGTGACAACTCCAATGTGACTGCGTCATATCAAGACAAAGACTGGCATGGAACCGCATGCTTCTAACTCGATCCATTTCCTGATCCAATATAGCAACGGTAACTGAGTTTGTAATCGGGGTTCTTCCTGAGCGTCTTGGGTATCTCATGTAGGTGATTTGTTTACCATTTGGAATCAAATGTGTGATTTGTAGGCCAAAACTTACCTTGCATGCCATAAACATTGGGTTCCGAATTTGACACCCTCAACGTTGTTTACTCCAGAATTTCAGTTGATGACTTTCAGCTGTTCTTTTAATTTGGTTTTGTATTATAATTACCCTGTTTAAAGATGCTATAATATGTTGAGGGAATTTTTTTTATGCTTTAAAAATTAAAATTTGTTCAAATATGTCATGTCAAAACTCAGAAATCTTAGGGGCCCTATAGGCAAAGGTAGAGACGATTTCCACACCCCAAACCTCAAAAAGTCTCAGTAGTTTCTTGTTTGATGTGGATAGGTAAGTCATTAACACTTACCTCTTTTCTGTTTCAAAGTAGTAGTTCTGCATTTACGATACTTTAAGATCATGATTATTTTTGAGGTGCAAAATTTTGCAAACGCATGTGATTCCTCGCAACGGCATGACAAAATTGCGTTTTTTGCCCATGAAACACCTTTGCAATTTCTTTCCTCTCTTTGACGGAGTGCTTTTTTATTTAATGACAAATTATCTGAGACAATTCAAAATTGGGGCTGTAAAACCAGATATTTTAGAAAATAATTTTTTTTCGATTTCGACCTGTCTACGTGTAGGAGTAGGCAATGATCTCAGTTCCATATTAGAAAAAATATGGGACTGAAAACTGAGTCTAGGCAAAGTTATATCCACGACTGTCGTGCACGAATTTCTAAATTGGCTATACTACGTGACAATACCACAGGCTTATCATTAAAGTCATGACACCATAGTTGTAACACCACTCAAATTGGTAACAAAATTATGCTAAAGCCATGCATAATAGGCCTACGCAGTGTAATAATCAGTACAGTTTTGTAGTTGTGCTTAAATTAACTCAACATTTAGGCCGCCAGGCCCCGTCCCGTTGGCCACTCTTTCAATCGTCACTGCTATTAAAAGTTCACATCAATCATGCTTCTGTTAAATTACCTGTTCATACTCCCAAACTCCAGAAACTCTTCCCCTGCAAAAGTATCTCTATCAAACATAATACCCTTGAACATCTCGCCATGGGTACAGAGCTATGCGCTCTGCAGCCAGGCACACCGAATCAACTCTATATCACAAACAGCCCATTATAATTATTATAACCCCAAAACCATTGCACTCTCCTGGTTATTGATATGGTAAAAGTACGTGGCAAGTTCGCCGAACTGCGACTGCGCTTGCGCACACATCCCCGATGCAAGACTTCCGGGGTCGGTACAAAAAAAAAAAGAGGTCATGTAGTATCACTGGACATTTAAGTGCTTTGCGGATCGCCGGTGAGAAAAACACGGCAAGTTTTAGGAGCAATTTAGCGACTTTTTTGTACTTTCTGTTACTGGTTCGTATATACACTACACGGTGACCGAGATGAACGACGAATTCGTGCGCTGGGATCACCTCGATATGGATGAAATTTTCGGTAATAATTGTTGGACAGACGACGATGATATGCTATGGTATAAGTATATTCATCTCAGGAGGTATGAACCTGGGGTATGAACAAACCAAGTACACGGATTACTGCCAATAAAAGGACACAGACGTTACATGAAACTCATAGTGGACGTCCGCATAGCCCGTGTTCTGGATCTTGTTCTTGCGACGTTGAATAAACGTAGCTTTCTTCTTTCGTCGCGATCCTCGTTGTGTAAAAAAACACATTCAGAATTCGGTACTTTTTAAGAAAATAAAAAGTGCCATTTAGTTGACCACAAACTCGTCCCCCCGACTAGCCTAAAAACAATCGAGATGTTAATATCACTCTGAACCCGTAGGCATTAGTAATCAATGTGTACCTAATCTACGTGCAAATTCGGTCGTCGTATCGGTAAGAAATGTGCAATTCTGTAGTTCCTGTCCGTAAACGTAAGAAATTAGAGTACAGTGCTATGGGACCGTGGAGGGAAGGAAAAATCCAATTGCTCATAACACAAAACCGCAAGATCGGATGGACTCAAATTGTGTGGAAAAGTTTTTAAGGATATCTACAGTGAACCATAATAAAACAGAAGGTACTGAAATCACGAAATGCACCTTTAAAAGTATTGTGAAATATTATGTTTTTTTTTCACTCTATGAACTGAAAATGCGCACCAAAGACAACGGGAAGTGCCCTTGTGTAGTCTGGGGCTTCTAAATCACACATCGATGGGCACGAAAAAAACTCCCTATGTGTATTCGACATCAAATTAAAAAAAAAAAAAACTATGTTAGTGGACCCCCGTCTAAACATTTATGTGCATCTTATGATTGTTATGAGACATATCTCTCAATACATTTTTGATATGATTTTAATTACAGCAAAATCTCTTATAACGTTGTCTATAGGTTAAATGCTTAACGAGAGATTTTGAGACACCAAATATTGTGTCATAATAGTAATTTCAGATAGATTAGAAAAAACCCACTTAATAGATTTCTTATCTATTGGATACAGAAATATATAGAGAGAAAAAATTTTGATTTACGTATATATCAATGCAAAATATAGGCTGAATTTATATTGCCTCTTATACGAATTAGAACTTCACAATTTTTTGTAACAATGGGTATGTTTGTTAGTGATTATGATTAATTTTGATACAAAAAGTATTTTCTTGTTTTTATTTTGCGTTGAAAAAAAATTAATTAAAGCAAAATTTACTTACAAGTTAATTAATGTAGTTTTAGACCAGGACTCTTGAAATCACAGGCTAGCACGAAATGCATGTTTTGAGGATTATTTTCCACATTTATGAAATTGACCCAACTGGTTCGTACCTCCAAATTTCCATATTGTTTGGTTCTTTTGCCGGGTCTCTTAGGTTTGATCGGATCGTACCATAGAAAGATATACCCACATAATAAACCAATGGCAGGGACAACCGTAAATAACAAACGTAAAGTAAGCACCACGCTCTCAGGTTGTTCACAGGAACGAGTTTCGTAACCAGCCACAACTCTGTAAAAAGAAATAAGATAGCTGAGGTTAGAAAACAAGTACTCGGTGATATCGCTAAAGTTTCGGCTGGGACTAATATACTAAGAAAGATATGAAGCTCCATATTTACTCTATTAAATATTTAACGTTCATGTGTGCCTCAGCTAGTGTATCATAATTTTGGGCGCAAACTACATTTTCACAAAGCCTACAATACTTGGATGTCTTAGCCCATTAATGCCCCAATCTGTTTTGGGTTATATTTTTGCGTGCTTCCTACCCCACTGTTGTATATTAATCGCAGGTTTCGAAGAAATATCCCCGGGAAATATGCCGAAATTCAATGAATAACTAGGAACACAGAAAACACTATAAAAGCTTTGTACCACAAAATTAGAGAAGGTGCATCCACACATTTGAAATTTTAAAGGCGATTACTAAACAAAGGCTGCTAAAAACTGGTGTGTGTACAAAATTTAACTGGATGCGCAATTTATAAATACAAGGAACTGTAATGCTGAAAATATTTCGGTAACTTACCCAAGAATAAATGTTAAAAACTTAAAAAATTCCAAGCCGCAAATTTAACCCAACATAACGTAGAAGTGAAGAAAATAGTTTCAAATGCATTTGGTCTCCAAAAGAAAAGCATCGATTACACTGGACACAGTCCCTGCATGAAAAGTGCAAAAGGTAAAAAGGCTAATTTTATGGTATCTTCGTCATTGCCTTTGCTTTTTTGCAAAACGTGCGCAGTTTATTCCTAACTCTTATTATGCGAGGAAGAAATATGATTGGATAAAAGCATGCATTGATACTTGTCACTGCACGTGGGTATGTTAGCGTCGTTATAGTGGAAACATGCCTCACTGATTGGAAATTTCTGTTGCCATGGCAACTATATAAACAATCGGGCTCCATAGTGCCCTGCGTTTAGTTTCTCTACAATCCCACCAAGTGGTAGAACATGCTTGTGTGTGCATTGTTGCTCCACAGGGGCAGACCAAGAGATGTCCAGTGTTGTGGGCTGTTCCACAACCACAGGTGTGTCCTGATCTACTTCCAGGGTAGCCCCACTTTTGCAAGGAAACCTTAGATCGGGGCGGGGGGGGGGGCAAGGCCACTGGCCTGGCACTAGGCACTCTGTATTCCAAGGTGGAAGTCATGCTCGTGTACAAAAACGAGTAATTTCAGGGTATTCGTTTCTTGAAGATAGGGCAATCGTACGCGACGTACAGGTTTAGGGTATCCAAATCGTCAAAATTTCAAAAAGGGGGTATGCTGTCACGTCGAAAAATACGTGTTTAGGGGCTGTGATATGTTGAGGATTGTAAAATATTACATTGAAATGTTGAAAATAGTTGGGTTTGTTACCGATTTTTTTGACTGCAACAAGGTAGATTCTCGATGTTGATTTTAACATGTCACCCTTATTTCGGCTTATTTTCTCTTTGTCGTGCCGTCTCCTGCCATACTATAGCATTTATAATTATTTTTTTGAGTTTGATTTCATTTCGCGCTGTTAATTCTACACTAAGAATGGTCGTTTGATGTAGGCCTATGTAGTCCGAGGCTAAAATGAGCTAGGTATCACCTGAAAGGAAAGTTATCAATGTGGTTTCTAGATCAGAATTTTATGAGGAAGTAAGAATATGTAGGTAAAAAGGCCGAATCCTGAAGCATCCTCAATATAGGGGGTTATTTACGGGGGGGTCAAAAACATTAAGAAAAATCATATATTATGGTACATATGAAGACAAAGTAAGAATCCGACCGTGTAATGACCTTTAGAATTAAGCTTATCAGGAATTTAAGTATAATGTACTGATGTAGTAATGATAAAAATTTGGGGGCGTCCACTCTAAATGACACCTTATTAAGAAATTACAGTGAAAATTGACTTAAAGTACAAAAAATACCACAATTAGGAAGTAAAACAATTTGTTCAATCCAGAAAAGTAGTTTCAGGATAGTTAAAGGTTAGGTGAGGGGTCTGGGCGCGGGGCAAAATGCAGATTTGGGGTGGCAAACCCATGGGGGTGCACTCCCAAATATGAGACTTATGTGCCTATACAGATGGTACGGAGAAAATAGATTTCAAGGTGGAAGGAAGTTTATCTCATGTGTTTTTTCTAGATCGGAATTTTATGAGGAATAAGAAATGTTAGGTAAAAACGCCCGATTCCTGAAAACGAAACCCCCCAAAAGGGCGGGTATTTCGGGGGGGGGGGGAATACTATTAAGGTCATATGAAGACAAAAAAATATTACTGACCGTATAGTGACCACAATAATTTAGAATATTTCGGGTTATTTAAGTCATAATGTACTGATTGTAGTAATTATACAAGGCAAGTAAGCTGTAGGGGGTCACTAAAATCCCCCCCCCCCCATATTAAGACATATTTTGGTGTGCGTGCAACCGTAGAGGGGCACTTGAATAGAAATTTAATATTAAGTATTTTATGTGACCTACAAGGTGTACGAAAATAGCTTGCAGGGTGTGGGATTTTTTGATAGATTAAAAGTGGTAATTGAAGTTTTATTGCTGATATTGTGCATGAGAAAAGGGTCATTGGTTGTATTGAAAGCGATTGGGGGGGGGGTTATGGGGTGTCAGTTTGAGGTCAAATGGGGTTCAAGGAGAAGCATTCGATATTTATACGCTAAATGACGAGGACAAAGAAATGAGCTAGGTACTTACCTGTAAGGAAGTTATTCTCATGTGGTATGTTTCTAGATCTAATTTTAAGAGGAATAAAAATATGTTAGTTAAAAAGCCCAAATCCTGAATGCATTCCCTATATAGGTGGGTTATTTCTCTGGGGGTCAAAAAATAAGAAAAAATTACCATATTAGGTTAATAAGGACAAACAAGAGATAATGACCGTGTTGTGTGTGGGTGTTTGGTGTGGCTTCGGAATTCAGGGTACTATGAATTATAAGATACGAGGGTAAATAAGTTTTAGGGGGGTTCATGAAAATTGTTTATAAACAGGAAGTCATGTTGGGGTTGCAACCAATGGGGTTGGGACTTCAATATGCGACTTATTATGGGGCATACCAGATGGTACGAAGACGTAATTGAAGCTTTATGGGATATAGAAACAAGGGGCACGCCGTCAAATGGTTGTCGATTGAAGTGAATGGGGTCATTGCGTGTTCAGTTTGATGTCCAAATGGGGTGTTCAAGGCCAGGCAGTGATATCCACAAAAGATATGGGAGCGCCCCACCACCACCACCACAAGGGGGGTAGCATATAATGCATGGTCCACCGCAATTATCATTACAAATTTGTTGCAAAACATTACACTTTAACTAACCTTAAAAATTGTATAGTTTGTCGTTTTGCACACCCCACTGATTCATGTGATAACAAAAAAATGTTCGGGGGGGGGGGGGGGGTGAGTTAAGAAATAATACTAATAAACATATGATGACAAATAAGATCACCAAACCTGTAGTAACCAACGAATCTAGTTTATGTAATGCCACCTCCCCCCTGGAACTTCTTCCTGTTTTTACATAGGGTAAACAATCCACATTGTTTTACAAACCTGGGAAGTGATTTCAGAAGGGTCCTTTCATTATGTCAATTTTGGTTCATGCCATTATGCCCCCTTTAAGTGGTAAATGCTCGATTGAAGTAGTAATGATATGACAGTGATATAATGCTGGGGGTAAAGTGACACCCCTAGTGAAAAATACATCAGAAAATTACTTAAAACACAACTAACTAACGTTGGTTTGTTATGTATTTTTACATCAGGACAAAGTATTACATAGCTATAGGTGATAATCAAAAACTAATTGTTTTTAATTACATTCGGCACGGATATATAGGGTATGGTTCAGGAGATTAAAGGGGTTTAGTGGTCCCTTTAACAATACAAAACATGTGACACAACGCTTTATCATTTAAGCGCTGTACAGATAAAAAATGACAATTTAGAGTATAAATATCGAATGACTCTCCTTGAACCCCATTTGACATCAAACTCATCCACCCATAACCCCCCCACCCCCCACGCTTCAATCTCCAACCAATGACCCCTTTTCTTCACAATATCAAGTCCTACACCCTCATTCCCATGACCACTTTTACTATGAAACACTCCCCACAACCTGAACGCTATTTCAGACCACCTGGTAGGCACATCTCCGCCCCTTTAGATCAAGTGCCCCCCAGCCTATGGCGGGTTTGAAAACAATGGATGTTGACAAACAGAGGAACTATATAGCCAACCCCTCCTTGTATTTTTACCCTCTTGCCACCCTACAACTTACTTGCCCCTTGTATAATTACTCATCAAGTACATTAGACTTACTACACGAATATGCTAAATTCTTCTGGTCACTATACGGTCAGTATATTTGTTTGTCGTCATATGTACCATATAGTATTGTTGCCCCCCCCCCCGGAAATAATCCATTGAGGGGGGTGCGTTAAGGAATCAGGCCTTTGTTACAACATATTCTTATTCTCATAAAATTCCGATCTAGAAAAACCACATGAGATAAACTTTCCTTCCACACTGAAGCTATTTTCGTACCATCTGGTATAGGCACATATAAGTCGCATATGAGTGCACCCACCATGGTTTTGCCCACCCCAAAAATACTGCATTTTGCCACCCCTCACCAGACCTACACCAGACCTTTTACTATCCCTGAAACTCGGTTCTGGATTGAACAATATTACTTAATTCTTATTGTGTATTTTTGTATTATTTTAAGAAATTTCCACTGTTTTTCTAATAAGGGGGTTCATTAGTGCCCCCCTACAACTTATTTACCCTCGCATGCATTACTACATCAAGTAAATTATACTTACATACCTGAATAAGCTAATTTTTATGTCATTACATGGTCAGGAAATCTTATTTATCTTCCTATGTTCATAAATGATTTTAATTTTTTTGACCCCCCGGAAATAACCCCCCTAATTGCGGATGCGTTCCAGGATTCGGATTCGGCCTTTTTACCTAACATATTCTTATTCCTCATAAATTCTGATCTAGAAAAAGCCGCATGAGATAAACTTTCTTCCAAGGTGATACCTCAGCTCATTTTTAGCCCGGACTATGTGCGTTAGAAATCTAATTAAGGTCTGTTTCTAATTTATGTCAATCAAATAAGGTCATGGTATTTTAGTCCGGGGTACTTAGTTCAAATGAATGGTTTTGTTGATTCGGCAGGGAAAAAAAGTTCAATTACGACACCCAATAAGACCCATTAATTTAAAGAAAATAGGGACAACTTTAAAAGAAACTTGAAATTTAAATGTAATGGATTTTTAAAATCTTATTAGGCTGCAGATAATGCGAAAATGACTTTACACAAAAGAGTGAAATAAAAAACTTAATACAAATAATTGTGCGAAAATTGTTCCTTTATCAGGGCCAACGTCACTAGAGCCTAGACCTAAGCTGTAAAGTGGGTTAGGTACATTTTTAAACGTTACTAGTTTAGGTTAGTAGCAAAACGATGTCAAGATACTTGCTAGGGTGATTTTTTAAGTGCATGCAAAATTTTTGTTTAGGGTTTTCAAATTAAATCAATTGTTTAGGGTAGCAAAATCAACCGAAATACGTGCTTAGGGTGTTTTTCTTGCCAAGTGAAATACGCGCTTAGGGTACGTTTTGGGAGGCCATACACGAGCATGATATCCACCTTGGAATACAAGTGGCCCCCGGGCCTTAGATCGGCCAATTCTTGTTCTCAATCTGTTGAGGCATCGCCATTCAGCCCATGAGGAGTCAGCTCCAGATGGGAGATGCTCACCAGGTTCAATACCAATAGATGCTACTTGGTTGTGGCAAGTCTTTCTTTCCACAAGGCGGCGACTCTCTTTTAAGAGAGCTTAAAAGCTCCTTAGAGACTGTTTCAAGAGGTTGGACTTTGCTTAAGAAACTCTCTCTGGATTTGAGGCGGTTGGCAGCAGGTATCTGTCCAGGCATAGGGTGCTTCACATTAGATACTTGGCAGCTATACGCTCTTGCATGCTCGCTACGCTACGACGGATGTCTGGTGGAGCAATTCCTGCTAGGATGTATTTCATTGATGTTGGACGGAGGCATCCGGTGATAATCAAGCTTCTTAGCATGGGTTGATCTTTCCCATACAGGGCAAGCATACTCTGCACATGAGTAGCAAGGGCAAGTGCCGTCGATCTTTGGGTATGTGGGCGAGCACACCATCTTGTGCCAGTGAGTGTGTTCAAGATGTTATTGCGTGAACATACTTTAGTCTCGATGTGGGTCTTATAAGAGAGAGAGAGTGCGGTCCAAGGTAACTCCTAGGTAGACAGGGTTATCACAGTGCTCCAGGGGTGTTCCAGACCAGGTAACTTGCTCCAGGGGTGTTCCAGACCAGGTAACTTTAAGCTGTTAATTAAGATCCGGGATCCCCGATTTTATTTCGGGATTCCCCGATTATATCAACTTGAGGGAACTTTGCTACATTAAAAACAATCAAACGCATCGAAAAAAATGAGGGCGTATGCCGTATATAATATGGTATTACTACTTTTAAATGAAACAACACAAACTGAAATAGAATGATTTTCTTGATTTTGAAGATACGTACCAAGGTGCAAGTTGTACCACGGCCAGGCAGCTACCCATAATCACACAATTCAGATATTGAACCCATATCTGACCATAAGGTATTAGGCCCCATATGATTATCAACCCAAACGTTGGCTGCCAAATATAAAACAGATAATATACATTTAGAAAACACCATACACCA
This sequence comes from Ophioderma brevispina, assembly GCA_023653785.1. Lineage (NCBI taxonomy): Eukaryota > Metazoa > Echinodermata > Ophiuroidea > Amphilepidida > Ophiodermatidae > Ophioderma > Ophioderma brevispina. Next base: position 28,987 of record JAMKCH010018491.1, read on the forward strand.
TATTAGTGCTTATTCTGAGGCCCTGTATTATGGCGAGCTAAATATGCAAATTAATCGAAAAAACTGGTTTCACAATCGAAAACCCGGATCTTATCATAGGTACCAATTTTTTTTTTATCGCAAAATTCTTCACGCTTTTCGGCGAGAAATGAGGTTTTTGTTGGACTTTAAAAAAAAATCAATACTTTTCGGCAGGAAGTCTGCTTGTGCGATCAAAAAAAACCCTGCTTTCTCGATCAAAACAGGTTTGTCGATTAATTGCACATTTAGCCCACCACAGCTGCACTGTTAAAAATAAACCTGTAAAAAACAGGGATTTGACTGGCAGCTGGGACTCACTACATGCAGAACGTAAAATAACTGGAGCCGTAAAAATACGAAACCATTGCAGGCAACGTAAAATAACGGCGTAAAATCTCAGCTTAAACGTTATTGTTGGTTTTTGACTTGTTTAAACAATATTAACAATTAAAACGTTATTACAATCCTCTAACCAAATTTTCACGTTGTAGCTATGGCATCATACAAACGTTGTATTTACGTTACCACATGGTTGTAATAAAGTTATATTTCAGGCAAACAATTTTGAGAAAAAAGGCAATAAACAAAGGGAAAAAGGAAAAATAAAGATTTGAACCAGTTTATACGGTAATGTACACATTCTAATGTCACCAATTACTTAATCATCATATGAATAAACTTAATACATGTAGCTTACATAGATTCGAACCTGGGTCTTAAGATTACAAGTCCTAAACCCTATCCACTACACTACATGACTTTACTGATAGCAGATGCTAAAATTAAATATATATATATAAAAAAACTACTACTACTTATAACGTTATTTTAATACATTTTATTGGTAAAACGATTTTCATAGTTCATATTCTTACATTAAAAACAAATAATTTTATGTTTGGTATAGATAATAAAGCGTGAAGATTATTGAATAATTGGGCTTTACCGTAATTTAAAAGGTAAAGTCTGGTAAAATTAGGAACATTTTTAACAGTGTGTAACGAACAAGAGTAACAAACTAGAACAAAAAAGTAGTTCACTTCAAAGTCTCTTGAGCAAGAATACTATAAAGCCGAACGTTCACGTTATCTTTTGTCTTGTGTAACACTTCTTTCAATAAATAAAATTGTTTGAAGCTTCAATTACATTTAATATTGCAAAATTTGCTAGTACAACGTATTACGCAGACGTCTATTTTTGAAATTGAAAGACCCCTGAAATTACAGAAATTTTGGTAAAAAAATGCAAATACTTGCCAATGTCAAAAGCCTGACTACTACTACTACTACCACCACACGACTTTATTGGTATTATTGGTCTAGATGGTACATTCCGCTCCCTTTAGTATTCTCGTTCGATACTTAATCGCAGACGATAGCCCATTAGGGGCACCATTAAAGACACTAGCAGTGATCAACCCGAAAGAGGTCAAAAAAGTTTAAATTTGCAGGAATAAGATTAAAAAGTGCAGAATAACCTTCTAGAATTCTCTGATAAAGTATTTTTTTAAGTAGAAAAATTGATAGAAAGGGAAGAAAACAGCAAGCAGTCCAAAGAAGATACGAATCTCCATTGAATACGGGTGTAGGAAAGAACGTACGGGACAATAATGAAATAAAAGATCCGATTTGGTCTTATAAGTTGCGTGGGGCATTTATCAACTATATATACAAGTTTATGTCAGACCAAACATAAAAACTATAAAACACCGTTGAAGGCAGATTCCCAAGCATTTTATGTTTATTACATACTTCAAAATTCCAATTTGTTTTATCAACTTGACAGGAGAAGGGGGGGGGGGTGGGGTTGTTGGGGGGGGGGGGGGAGAAAATGTGTCTTGGAACGCGAATATTCCAAAAGTTCCTCGGAAGAAAGAATGGCTTCATGCAAAAATGTGTGTGTATGTGTTTGTGTGTGATGTGTGCTCCGCGCGCGGTGTGGGGTGTAAGGGTTGTGTGTGTGCGCGTGTTTACGTGAAATGTGTTAGGTGTGAATCATTGTATTCACATTGTTTTACCTACCAGCATCCCAACTGCTAGAGTCGTCTTTTTGCCAAAAACCTCCTAGCTTTACCTATAGTCCAATGGCTACAAAAAAGAAAGCAGATATCTGAAATTGAAAAAAAAAAAACAAACATTAAAATACTGAAAAACAGTAAAAGGAACTACACTCTGCAACAAATGCTACTTTTACATACGATGTCTATAGTTTTTAGCGATGAATGAAATGAAAGATGTTAATAAACAAGTAGGGCCCTATCTAGGCTATGGCTATGTTTAATTGGTTTTGTACCTTAACGCACACCTATGGGAAGTCAACGGCATTGTTTTGTCGCTCCATTATTTTTGCACGAATGTAGATTTAGAACAATAACACTCCATTAGCTAAATTACGAATGGAGAGTTTTTATTAAAGTCCCCATTCGTCATTTACGAATGGAGTGTTATTGTTCTAACTCCACAATCGTACAAAACAATGGAACAACAAAAACAATGCCACGGGCATTATAGGTGTTGCTTTAAGAGGAAAATCAATTAGATTAAAAGATCGAAATAATGCCTGACGGGTGATAGAGGCTAATTGAAGCGAGAAAAAGGCCATTCTGCGACTGCGTGTAATTTTGCGCTGCCACTTACGCACTCGCAGTCAGAGCGTAGGAGATCTTTCTTAGGTGCAGTGATGCATGCCACAGCACCGCATGAATGTTTGCATTTTATCGTAATAAACCATTTTTTTTAAATCACATCCATGCACGTCCCCAAATCATTTTCATAGATGTGGGGTGCGGGGTGGGTGTCGGTAGGGTAAGGGTCCCCGATTCCGACAAACGCCCATGGCCGACATTAAACGAAACGACACAAAACTGTTAGATGGGTGTGTCAGGGATGGTGTCTTGGAGTGTCACAACCACCAACGCCCCGCCGTTATTGCAAGCCATAAAGGGCCATAACGTATGCTGCAAACCCCACCACCCCCCCCGTGTGCGAAAGTCGCAACGCGTTGCGACATTTCGACAACGCGTTGCGACAGTTTAGCAACGCTTGGTGTGTCGGCCAATAAAAATCATGAAGTTCTGTGACGTAATTTAAAAATAGACCCACAAACCACGCTTTGCTAGATACTTTGCAACGCGTTGCAAACCGTCCCAACGCGTGCGAGCTTCACAACGCGTTTGCAAAGCTTCGCAACGCGTTGCTAAGGTTAACAGGCCATAAGGACATAACGTATTGCCGCAACGCGTTGTGAGAAAGTCACAACTCGTTGCGACATTCGCGGCAAACGCGTTTGGACTTTCAGCAACAGCGTTGCTGACATTTCATCGATCACACAAGCATTCATCACAGTTCACAATTCATTCATCAATTTCATCAACAAAAATCATCAATCACCACATTCACTTCCAACAATCATCACAAAAGTTCATTCACAACAACAACACATCATCAGACAACGCGTGCGGTGGTCGCCAATCAAAATCAGGAATATCTGTGAGTATTTCAAAAATATAAATCCCACAACGCGTTTGCGACTTCAACAACGCGTTGCAAACCTCACACCTCGTTGCGGCAATCGTTTATGACCCCTTAATTGCCTTCACACCTACGGGGGGCGTTGTGAAGTTTGCAACTGGCGTTGTGAGCTCGCACGCGTTGTGATGCTTGCAACGCGTTGGAAAGCCATAAGGGTCATAAACTATTGCCGCACGCGTTGTTGTCCTATGTTTTGACAGGAATACGGTCGGTCACGAAATTCATGAATTTTTTTATTTCTGTTTTTTTTACTTTGATTTTTTTCGTTAACTTTTTCATACCACCCTTCTTATCTTTATTATTTTTCCCTTCCCGAGATCCTCACTCTTTGCCATCACATGATCTACGAGAATGTCGCAACGCGTTTGCTACTCTTTTCGTCTCAACAGACAACGCGTTGCGGCAATACGTTATGACCCTTATTGCTTGTGGACCTTCGCAACGCGTTGTTAAGCTCACCAAACAACGCGTTGTGATGTCGCAACGCGTTGTGAAGGCTTGCAACGCGTTGTGAGTTTCCACAACGCGTTGCTAGATCTTTGCAACGCGTTGTGGGTCTATTTTTTTGAAATACGTCACAGAATTCATGATTTTGATTGGCCGACCCCGCAAGGCGTTGCTGAAATGTCGCAACGCGTTGCAACTTTCTCGCAACGCGTTGCGGCAATACGTTATGGCCTTTATGCCGCTTGCGATAACGCGGTACGACCCTGATCAGAAATGCGTTTTCTGAATTTTGTGGTTTTTAAGACCGATTCCCGAAAAAAGGTGTCAGAAACAGCTAGAACGTCTGTTGCCGTTTGCCTGAGAACCTACAAGAGCCAATATCTCACATCGCCAAAATTAACACACACTTATGCATGGCATTCATTTCTTACCACAGTAAATGGTAGTTTTTTCGCTGTGACAAGGAAGAGAGATGTTTTTTTTTGGGATCTTAGCTTCAAGTCAAGAACCCGTTGTTAGGAACGTATGAAATGGTGCGGGGGAAAACGTAATTGATCGAACAACTTAAAACTCCATATTAAAAAATAGATTCCTTTATTAATTTATCCCTGCATGCCCCGAATTACCTATTTTTTACCTAATTGTTTTCCTTGTAGGCCTATAGGCCTATCTTTTAAACATATCTGTTTGTCTAATTTGAAACAAAGGTTCGCGATGCACTCACATCTGCTCGCTCGCTCGCTCCACTCACTCACTCACTCACTCACTCACTCACCACTCACGCACTCACTCACGCACTCACTCACTCACTCCTCACGCACTCACATCAATCACTCAATCCTCATTCACTCACTCATCACTCAATCACTCACTCACTTACTCCACCACCGCCAACCCACCCATCCTTCCAACCAGTTTTAATGGTTCCTGCTGTCAACAAGAGCAATTCTCCCTTGCGAAAAACGCGTCTTGCATGGGATTAGCGGGCTTATTCTGTGGCGTCAATACCAAGTAAGCTGGCTTTGGTGTTTATGCAAACAGGACGCACTTAAAGAAATTGGCCCATTTTTTAGGCCTATTCGTTTGTTTTTTCCCTCGAAACTAAGTCGGTGACACCCGGTTTTTATTAGTGGGCCGAAAAGATCTTATAAAGGTTCTTTAACATACGTAGAAAAATCAAAAATCGATCGATTTTGTGTTATATTTTATGCCTGGAAACGCAACATTTTTTCGGTTTTCACATAGAGCTCTGTACAAATTTTTGAAAATAATACCGTTTTGGAACGTCTATAGCTAAAAAACGAAGTCGGTGACCCCCATTATTTTAATTTCAGATTTGTCACCTACATCAATTAAATACCATTATCCAAAATTAGAAATCGTTCGATTATTTCATTATCCTCTATAACCATTAATTATTTAAGGTGTTGGTATCATGATTTAAATGGGCGATTTTCACATATGGTTAAGGTCCTAAGTGACATACTTGAAAATACCGAAATAAAAAAATGGTTCACCGTATTGTTTTCCTGAAAATTGTCGAAAATTGACATTTTTTAAAGGGAAATCTCTGTCTTCACTAGAGACGATACGTCTCGCGTTATTTTACGTCTTCCTTAACCAGTGTGCTAGCAACATCGGAGTTCTACACGATGAATACACTCATAAGAAATCACCATAGACGCTATACATATCTAGTCACATTTAACATAAAAGGGCGGAATCAATTATGCCTTTTTTAATTGACATTTGGCGTATGAGCCAGAGTGGGATAGTTTTTTTTCTTTTGTTTTGATTGTTGATTTGCTGGACGTTATTTTGTATTAATTTTGTGTCGTTTATTACTTTAATCTCGCGCATGTTTAAATTGTTCTTTTCACTTTGCGTGTTTATATTTGCGTTAATACGTTATTACGTTAACATCGAATACTTAGGCAATATTTTTTCGTTATTCAATCTTTTTTGTTATTATTTATATTTGGTTTTTGGGTTGGGTACATGTTTTATGTTTGTTTATTTTATGTTTTTATTAGGCCTAAGGACTGCTCAACCAACAATTCACCTTTTGAGTTTGATCTTGAGTTTATTGTTAACGTTTATAGACATTTTACTTACATCTTGAAAGGTCTCTTTTAATTGTAAGAGTAAACGATTTAAATCACTAAGTGGAATCATGCTCAGTGCAAGTATTTCAGATATTAACGTGGGACACTAACACTGTAATCAAACCCTTTTTATAGATTCGTTACACGTTTTTAAACACCCGTTTTTAGTTAATCAGTTACACCAAAACGTAGTAATAGGAAGGTTTACTCTAAAACAGTGGTATTTCGGGAGCGGTCAATTTTATGCGTGGATGGGCAATGGAGATTTTCAATTTTTTTCGGCCAAAAACTCGCGTTTTTCCCTTCGCTCGTTTAAAAATTCACCACTTTCCTTGAATATTATGTGATTTTAACCATATAAAA
>JAMKCH010018492.1:0-23736 GCA_023653785.1 Ophioderma brevispina
GGTGCTGGGGAATATTTGAAGCAAAAATAAAAAATATCGTGTGGTTACTTTTTTTGCTATGAGTCATTGAAAAAATGGTCGGCGAATGTCCGTTAGGCGAATGTCCGTCTAGCCGAATATCCGTCTAGCCGAATATCCAATATCCAATATCCTGCTAACTTTACCGTGCTATCAAAGCAATGAGTAATGTTGAAGAAATGCTTTTATTCTTGAGCGCTGCATAACTTAAAGCATTTTTGATCTATTCAAATGTTAACGTTACGATAATTAATAAGGATCCCATTCAGCGACAAAATTTTGTTCCACCATTGGGCCGATATATACGTTCCATTGGTCCAATATTCTCTAACCCTAACAGCCTTTTGGTTTCTAGTCTATCTCCAGAGAGGAAGGGAAGTGGTAAAGGGATAGTAGCTAAAGAAGACCGGACGTCTGCGGCGGGATTCGAACTCGGGGCCTCCCCCGCACCATTCCCATGAGCAGGGATGGCAAGCCACGAGGAAGTCGCTTTCTTGCGATTTCGTGGCCATATGAGTGTTGGTACGATGACGTCATCGCATCTTTTTGGACTTAATGAGCTAAGGTTAGGAAAATGCACTGAGTTCTAGTGGGTTTTGGTAGGGATAGGGTTAAGAATATTGGCCTTAGTATAATTTGTTCATGGGCCACGGATTGGTGTGATATTTGCCATATTGGCTCAATAAATAGCCCCTTTTTGCATGGGCCAATATCCTCCATATGTTGTGCCAATGTTGGCCCTATCTTCATTTAAAAAATTGGCAAAATCACACAGGCCAGCATCGGTCTAATGTTTAAATAAATATTGCTTGTCAAGTATTTATTTCAATGTAAAATATTTTCTGTAATTATATTAGGAGTGGGCTATAAATGGGTCATTTTTTTCTTTTCATTAGGGCTGGGTTTTTTGTATTCTCTTATACCTATCTCAACGTGAAATTACGATTTTTTTTTTTTTTTGCCTCAGGTCTGAGAAAAAAAGTGCGTCGCCTTCTTGTGTCATGTTCCTTAATTTTGTGGTGGGAGTGGATTTGAGCAGCAAACCCCTAATTACTCCTTTTTCAGGCATTTTGCAAGGCATTTAGTGTTTAAATATATATAAATGAGGTCAAGATACCTGATTTTGAAAGTTGCATGGAAATTTGACATTCCGTTTTCTTAAAAATTGACGTTTTATGTCTAAGTTTAGCTCGAGGGCGCTTTTCGAGATTTATCGTTAACACTTTTTCATTTGCTTTTTTAAGTTTGTAGCTACAAAGACCTGCTCAAGCAATTTGAGCATTCTATCTCATTTAGATGGCCTGAAGCACTCATTTGAATGTTCCACGATGCTCTTATTCAAATGTACAGGGTCAGTGCACTTTCTTTTTGTACAATTCAATGGGAGCATTCAAATGAAAGTTGAAATAATAATAATACACGGGCTTCTATAAAAAAAAAAACATTTCATCAAGATCACAGCGCTGTTGCCTATTATTATTACGCTGCCATCAGGAAATCGTCACAATCATTTCGCTTCACCTAGGTCGGCAGCTGGCCAAGCGCACAAACCTATCAGCACTTAAATTGTAATATTCCCCCTAATCGCTTTGGTTAACGAGGCAAGCGAGGTAAAGTGCCTTGCCCAAGTACACAACACATCGGCCTCAGCGGGGCTCGAACCCGCAACCTTCATATTATGAGTCGGCCGTCTTATCCACAGCACTGGACCACATGTGCCCTGTAATGAGCACTGCATGCAAACTACGTGTAATAAAGTATTCAAATTTCTTGAACTGGTCAGATTTGTGATCATCTTCATAGCTGTAAACTGTTAAAAAGCAAATGAGAAAGCATTATCGAAAAATCTTGAAAAGCGCCCTTGCACTGAATTTTGACCTGAAATATAATTTTTTAAGAAACGCAATGTGCAATTTTCATGCAACTTTCAAAATCAGCTATCTTGAACTCGTTTACATATAATTAGACATCAAAAGCATTGCAAAATATCTGAAAAGGAGTAATTAGAGGGATTTTCTCCTCAAATCCACTCCCACCACAAAATTAAGGGACATGACTCAAGAGGGCGCTGCACATTTTTCTTGGAAAAAATTGTCATTTCATGTTGAGATAGGTATAATAGAATACAAAAACCTAACCCTAATGAAAATAATCAAAAAAGTAATTTTGCCCTCCAAATAGCCCACTCCAATTTATATTGATGTATTTCTTACTTATTTGACTGGCTTCTCATCCTATTATTTTACGGCAATCAATATTAGTGTTAAAGTCAATATTGGGCCAACTTTTTCCCCAAAAAATTGGCTCTAAATGGGGCTTCCTACGCGGAGATGAATCTAGATCTACCTGGACGCCCTGAATCTAGATCGATCTGGACGTGCAGTGTGTGCTCCTGCGCACGCAGAATCCAAATAAGTACTGCGTGTAAGCACGATTTGGACGCGTCCGACGCCCAGATGATCTGCATCATTCCAGATTCAGTGCACCGTATAGAAATCCCCAATTTGTCACAACTATACCAACAAGACATAAGCCACTTGGTGTTAAAACACCAATGTGAACTCGCGCACGGGCTTGTTGTACAATAAACCAGCTGGTTGAAACTGTTGTTCTCAGGCTGGTATTTCTGATAAAAGCCTTTTACAGGCGACGTGGCGCGCGGTGGCGGCCAAGAAATCCCAATTGAATTTTAGACGAAATCTTGACTGAAAAATGCTGATTTTTTGATATGTTCTAAGCCAGAGAAGTTACAAGACCACATGGTTATGACACGCATGATTAGTTGGAGCTGAAGAACAACGCCCACCGTAAGGGTTATTTGACCTCTTTCTAGTGAGGCATACCCGGCAACACCACGATAAATTGACAAATACATTGAGTTTGCAAGCACTATAGTTATTTCTGATTTTTTTTATGTATGCATAACGTGGGGTTTTGACCGAACACATCAACGCGCCTAAATCTGTGTGTGTTTTTTATTATGGCTGTATTCCTGTTGGATTGTTTTGGTGAGTTGGCTATATTGAAAGAGTCTGGCGCCAGCGTACGGAGCCCATAGACGCCGGGGGGCAGGACCCCAAAGTTAATGCACTAAAATTGGGGAAGGGTTATTTTGGATGCCTGTAGAAGACATATAGGAAGATATGCCGGCTCAAACGTTCGTTTTTTTGGGTGACCATTTTCTTTTAAACCAAATATCGCCCAGGCTGAAATTGGCACAGAGAAAGAAGAAAATTTAAGGAGGATTTATCTGGCGCTCACCACACCAGGTGAGCACCAACTTGATTTTTAGTAAAAAACCCTGATATTTTGGAATTTCGGCGTTTTCCAAAAATCCCTCAACTGACAACGCAATAAAATTTCGCCGTTGCCTACTCTCTTCTTAATACATGTTTACAAAACATCGCACACATTCAACAAGTACGAGCAATACGTACGTTGTTATTTAAGCTTGATGTATCAGGGACGGTAATTTCCCAATTTGACGACACGGCTATTTGTGGATCAGAGTTTATGCACAGTTGTTTAGTGGGCATGGAATGTAGAGAATTCGATTCAAAGGTTCACCCAATCCCGGCCAGAGCTACCCAAAGCAATGTTTAAATCTACGATCAAGAAAACGCAAGAATTCTCGATGGCCTAAAATGATAGTAAATATAGTTGACCGCGGCGACTGATTGTGTGCGTGTGTGAAAGATGACTGAGGCGTATAGCCTGGCGAGGTTGTTCACTCATCCGCTACATATCCCAATGTATTGCGTTGTAGGAGAACACTGGCAATGTAATTTTACTAGTACATGTATTTAAATCTCAGTCTGAAGTTTCCATTTCGCCACACACACACAATCCTTGTCATTGAGTTTACAATGCGTGGAAGGAGCGGATGTGTGTGTGTGTACTCTCTTAAAATGAAAGAGTGAAAAATCACTCGCCAATTCGAGTTCTATTTTAAATTATTAAAACTATCGAGTGGCTTTTAGCTCTAAAAGAATGAGAAAATGCAACCCGAACCTGCACTCACGGTAACAGAGGTCACTCTCTTACCGAGTGGCTAAAAATGCCATTTCTTACAGGAGTGAAAGCCCATCTGAAAATCTATCGACCGGGTTTTTTTTAACTCTAAAAGAGTGAGAAAAAATGTCATCACTATTTTCCGGAGTGAACTAATAGCCAATCAGAAAACGCCGCAATCGGTGATTATTTTCGAACAACCATGGCGGACGAGTTAAGGGAGACCGTCAGCAAACGGTTGAAAAAAGTTGAAATTAGTGAAGTAAAGAAATCATAGATATTTCACGGGTGATATATTGTATGTGTCGGGGGTCACAGTTCATAGCATTACAGACAACGTGTGGTGGAGAAGCAGTAAATGTTATTTACTGAATCACTCGTTATACGGTCGTCTGCGCCAGGCTCCCGGCCGGCTAGGTTTACACATGTACGAAACGCACAAATCATGCATGTCACGTGCATGCATACCGTGATCATACGCGTCATGCATGCCCAATCGTGCATGTCACACCGAGTCATGCCAATGATGCGCCACATTATATTCATTCACGATGCTATGGAGTATGCACATACACAACAATATACTCAACCCAAAAACATAACATCCTAAAGAATCACCCAACTCTATAAGAGTGAATAGTTCACTCTAAAAAGGAGGTATCAGTTCACTCTTTCCTTAGAGTTATTTTGTTCACTCTTTATTTTGAGTGGATCTCACTCGAAAAGATGCGTCACTCAGCTTGCTCTTTTGGTGAGTGAGATTCCACTTTTAGAGTGGTTTTTTTCACTCTTTTGTTTTAAGAGAGTAGTCTGCCTTTGCATTAGCCATGCCATGATAAATACGTTCGTTAACATGGCATATGACTATGTCAATGCATCTCTGCTATGGTTGTAATTATTTTAATTTAGTTTCTAATACGTGCGCACTGGCACTGACATATTGTGGTACTGCGGCAGTAATTTGTGCATCAACAGCCGGTCAACAGACTGTATGCTCACGGACTGCACGCTATCAAAACATTCATCGGGGCCGTAAAACGCATGCGCAAAAAGGTCAGGGATAGATGTGTTTGGGGTTGCCCGGCCGTCTCAGCACTCGTTACTAATCGAAATACGTCCCACCCCCCCTGCCATAGACGATTTTGAGGTACAGCGCCACGAAGTGATTTTCTAATCCTCCTTCATAACGAAATGTTTTCAGCCATATGTTATCTTTCTCAAAAATAAGTCGCATTGAAATCTTATTCATAATTATTGGTCATATTATCGATTGTTATTGTTTATATATCGAGCAGTATGTCACAAATTTATGTATTTTAAAACATCTCAAATATGTTAGTATCTCAGCCTCGTTCGCAACGTTGGAAAATCGTAGGTGTCTCTCTGGAACTTAGTAATCTCTTATAGCTCACGCCCTTTCTGGACGCGAGCAATGAAAAACTATATGGCCCAATATGCAATAGCCACGTTATGTCATTGCCAAGATGGCCGACGCAAAACCACGATTGCTGTTGGAGAACTTAATCACGGATCCATGAAAATTACCGAGGAAAACCAATATGTACACGCTGTCTGGGATGTTGTTGTAATTTTCCTGTTATGTTGCACATAATATATGGAAACGAAATTGATAGCCTACAAGTATTTTTACGCATGTACAAGGCGTCCGAATAAAGGTTATGCACGCAGATACATTGCAATTTCTCAAAATGTACCTAACCTGAGTATTTCATCTTAGAAAGGCACCCTTGTGCATGATCAATACACAAAATTGGAAATTTGGCACATGGAATGTGCGAAGTATGTCAGCAGGGAAGCAGCAGATTGTTGAGTGAGTGATGGAAAGAAATAACATCAAAGTGCTGGGAGTTGCAGAGCTCTGGTGGAATGGGCAAGGAAGATTTACTACTGATAATGGCAATATGGTTGTCTATTCAGTGTCTATTCAGTGTGGCAGGAAGAGGATGGGAGTTGGTTTCATAATCGATAAGAACACAGGCAAGATCTGTCTTGGGATACAATCCAGTAAATGAAAGAATTATAACACTCAGGCTGAAAGAAAAAAAAAAAAAAAAAAAATGGGCAGTAATTTGTGCACTCAACAGCCGGGCTCAACAGACTGTATGCTCACGGAGCTGCACGATATCAAAACATTCATCGGGGCCGTACAACGCATGCGCAAAAGGTCAGGATAGATGTGTTGGGGTTGCCCGGCCGTCTCAGCCCCGTTACTAATCGAAATACGTCCCACCCCCCCTGCCATAGACGATTTTGAGGTATAGCTCCACCAAGTGATTTTCTAATCCTCGTTCATAACGAAATGTTTTCAGCCATATGTTATCTTTCTCAAAAATAAGTCGCATTGAAATCTTATTCATAATTATTGGTCATATTATCTAACCTGAGTATTTCATCTTAGAAAGGCACCCTTGTGCATGATCAATACACAAAATTGGAAATTTGGCACATGGAATGTGCGAAGTATGTCAGCAGGGAAGCAGCGGATTGTTGAGTGAGTGATGGAAAGAAATAACATCAAAGTGCTGGGAGTTGCAGAGCTTTGGTGGAATGGGCAAGGAAGATTTACTACTGATAATGGCAATATGGTTGTCTATTCAGGAGTGTGGCAGGAAGAGGATGGGAGTTGGTTTCATAATCGATAAGAACACAGGCAAGATCTGTCTTGGGATACAATCCAGTAAATGAAAGAATTATAACACTCAGGCTGAAAGGACATCCAATGAATATTACCTTTATCTAAGTGTATGCACCAACTGCTGATTCTTCTGTAAAGGACATCGAAGAATTTTACGAAGCAGTTCAAGACCAAATAAAGTTCCAAAGAAAGACATCACAACACTACTTGGAGACTGGAATGCCAAAATTGGTAAATCAACAACAAAGTCAATCAATATAGGCACATTTGGCCTTGGCACCAGAAATGAAAGGGGAGATAGGCTTGAGGAGTTTTCTATCACAAATAATCTGATTGTTAGCAACACCTTTTTTCAACATCATCCAAGGCGACTATGGACATGGAGGAGCCCAGGAGATGGGGCTAGAAATCAAATTGATTATAATTGATAAGCAAGAGATGGAAATCATCACTCCAGAATGTGAAAACTCTACCTGGGTCAGATTGTGGAAGTGACCATCAGCTGCTAGTGGCAAAGATGAAAATCAAGTTGAAGAAATCAGAGGCACCTCCAGCCAGGTATGATGTTGAGGAGATCCCACAGAAATTCATAGTGGATGTAAGAAACCGCTTCCAGCAGTTGTTGCACTCTGATGAAGAAGATCAAATGCCAAATGAGCTGTGGGAGGATATGAAAGAAGTTGAGTCATGGAAGCCAAGAAACACATCCCAAAGAAGAAGGGGGAAGAAACAACCTTGGATTTCCCTAGACACACTCAAAACTTGCAGAGGAACGTATATTCGGAAGAAATAATGAAAGAAGCACTAGAAGGTTTTGAGGGAGGAATTAGCTTTGGCGGTATATAGATCACCAACCTTCGATATGCTGATGACACTACGCTGGTTTGTGCAAGCAGGGAGGAGCTGATGGATCTACTGCAGCGTGTCAAACATGCAAGTGAAAAGAAAAGCCTGCTGTTGAACACAAAGATGACCAAAATAATGGTCCTGGACTTCATCACGAACTGGCGATGCCTTTGTTTTAGATGGCCAGCTGATTAAAGAAGTACAAGAATTTGGGTGCCTTGGTTCACTCATTAACAACAAGCACGACAGTACCGCGGAAATCAAGAGAAGATTAGCTATATTGCAAGGAACACCACCCAAAACATGATAAAAATCTGGAAGAGTACAGGAGTTTCAACAGAGCTAAAACTGCGGCTGCTAAGGGCAACTGTCTTCAGTGTTGCCACCTATGGAAGCGAATCTTGGGCACCAACTAAAAGTGATAACAAACGCCTCCATTCGTTTGAAATGTGGTGTTATAGGAGGCTTCTGAGGATATCCTAGCAGGACAAAAGAAGAAATGAATGGGTGTTGGAGAATATTGGTTCAGGCCTGATGTTAAGAAAACTTATAAGAGAGAGGAAGCTGAAATATTGTTGTCAAATTATGAGAAGAGAGAACAGCATTGAGAAGGAAATCGTCCAGGGGGCTGTGAAAGGTCGTAGGGGAAGCGATCGTCCGGCAACAGCTTGGACAGATGGAATAAAGGAGTGGACTGAAAGGAGCTACAAGTTTGGCTAAGGATCAAGGAAATTGCGAGCTCTTGTGAAGGCCACAGCAGTGCCTTTGGGCAACATCTGACATATGAGAGAGAGGAGAGAGAGAGAGAGATCAGTGTCATGACACTCCGCCCATATGCATGTAAACCACAGATTTAAGAGATCATTAAAGGCTGTCTGTTTTCACCCATTCCCATTGGATCTACAGAGTGAACACAAATACGTGGATCCTGGGTTTCCTACCGGAAATCATTTTTTACCGAAATTCCTATCCCACAATGCACCAACGATGTACGAGTAGATATGCATCACTCCACGCACGCTCGCGGTTTAGTTCACCTCCTTTAAACTACGCGCACATTTTGTGGCGAAAAAATTAGAAGGCAATCAAAGAGTACTCGTTAATGGTAAAATTTATGTACGGCGAACGGTTTTCGCACAGTTATGACAGAAAAAATGACCGTATGACACAAAACACCATAGAATATATATGCGCTATTTATTTTATCTACTCGTACATCGTTGGTGCATTGTGGGATAGGAATTTCGGTAAAAATGATTTCCGGTAGGAAACCCAGGATCCACGTATTAACCATTCGATGGTGTGTGAACAATTTCTGACACATTAAATGCATTGCTCTACATGTATTTACAATACATTACTATAATTTTACCAACAAAATACACAGGATATTGTGAATATCTTTCACATTATGCCCTATTAAAGGGGCATTTCGTGATCCACAGCCTCGTCCTCCCGACTTACCTAAAGAGGTTGAGATTTTTATATCACCTGAACCGTTGGCCTTAAAGTAGGCCTATAAGTGGATCCAATCTTTTATTGCCAAATTTATGGACACTTGATTGTTAAGCACTTATATAGGTCGGGCAAGGCAAGTTTTCTGCAGGCCTGGGTAATATAGAAATGTGGGAATAACAAAATGGAGAGAATACTCACATGGGGGGAGGGAAGAGGAGATGGCCGATAGTATTAGGTAGGTAAGCAAAATCTGCGAAAACTTGTTTTATTTATGTGTAGTTCATACCTGAGGAGAAGCTGCATAGTTTGGTAAAGGAATGACTGATATTTAGGGTTGCCATATCACCTTGAAACGCCCCCAATTTTCAAAATTTGATATTTTTGCACAGTTATGTTGGTAATTGTCTAGGAAACTACACCTGCGAACGAGAATGCTCAGAAATGCGTATTTATCATAAAATAAGCGATTTTGTAATTAGAATTGGGATTCCAGGCAGAGCTGGAATGCTAATTTTATGTCCGTCCATAGTGAATTAGTGCCACCTCAAGAAAATGACTTCTAACTTGACTTGCCTGAACCAATAAAACAACTAATGGATGAGCGTAGACACGTACATGGCGCTATTTCCCGGCTATTTGATATTGGAAGGCCGTTTCTAGCAGCCGTTGAATTATTATCGGAGATCTCCGATATTAATTATTCTAATTACAACATCCCTTCGTTTGCGACACAGACGATTTCCACCTTAACCACTCACAGGTATTGCTTACTAGCCAGTTACCAATGCAACCGTGTAAAAATCGCAAAATATTTGTAAAATTGGGGGCGTTCTTAAAAAAAGTGCTATTATTGCTTTAATTTGTAGACTTGTAAGCTTACTGAATTGGGCTAGGAGTGCACATGTAATGGCCGCCATGATCGGGATCAATTCCAACAACTTGACCCATAGTATTTTGGCTTATTTTGCTTATCTGAAATATAAAGTTAATTGAAAATAATTGTTCCATTTGCTATTTTATTGTACTCTAGGTTTTCTATGTGTGAACTAGTGTAAGTAATGAAAATATATTTTACCAACATTTTAGGCCTATTTGGATGTAAGCATTTTATTGAATTCAAAATTCCTGTTTAAGTGATCAATATTACTCATAGGCCTACATTTATTAATTCTTTTATATTTCGTCATGTGAGTGCAACAAATTCGTAACTGACATTTGTTGGCGAAATTGAGTTATTTATATATTATGAAAAAGTAGATTATTACGCATAATTTGATACACATTTCATGTGACAGTCTCAATTTACTGCAGAGTTATTAGGCTAAATAGGCCTATTTTGGTGTAGATACGACTTTGTTGCACTCAAAATTGAATTTCTGTTGAGTGCAACAAAGTCGTAATTGGTAGATACGACGTTGTTGCACGACACGGGAAAACTAGTATGTAGATACATTTTATTTTATCTAAAGCGATGGTTTTTTTAAAAAAAAGTGTATAAAACATCTCCCAATTTTTTTTTGGTCAAAAGTGCATTTTCATTTTTTACCAAATTTATGCTAATTTTGCACAAAAAACCTTGAAAAAATATCAAACATGTAGTTACGACCTTTTCTCACTCAATATTACGCTCGGTACTTAATTTACAAAAATAAATGAATACGCATAATTTAACATATATTTCAAGTATAAGGCTCAATTTATTGCAGTGTTATTAGGCTAGTTAGGCCTAATTTAGGTGATTGAATTTCTGTTGAGTGCAACAAAGTCGTAATTGGTAGATACGACGTTGTTGCACGACACGGAAAACTAGTATGTAGATACGTTTTATTTTATCTAAAACGATGTTTTTTTTTTAAAGTGTATAAAACATCTCCCAATTTTTTTGTCAAAAGTGCATTTTCATTTTTTACCAAATATATGCTAATTTTGCACAAAAAACCTTGAAAAAATATCAAACATGTAGTTACGGCCTTTTCTCACTCAATATTACGCTCGGTACTTAATTTACAAAAATAAATGAATACGCATAATTTAACATATATTTCAAGTATAAGGCTTAATTTATTGCAGAGTTATTAGGCTAGTTAGGCCTAATTTAGGTGTAGATACGACTTTGTTGCACTCAAAATTGAATTTCTGTTGAGTGCAAAGTCGTAACTGGTAGATACGACTTCGTTGCACGTCACGGGAAATCATGTGTGTAGTTACGCCACTTTAATTGACTAATTCTCAATTAGTCGACTTAAGTGGGAAATAAAATATTTTTCATATATTTGAAAAAACACATTTTCATCGTGAGTAAGAATTATTTTCGAAAAGTCACAAAGAATGAAACACAAAAATGCTTCTCCTGTAAAATCATGAAAATGTAGATACGACTCTGTTGCACTCACATGACGATTTATCAGTTAGGCCTATCTAATTTTATTAATTTATATACTCATGTTGTCTTTTGCTATTTTATTGTGCTCTGGAGAATCTACACATGAACTCGTTTAAAGAAAATCTATTTAAACAACATTTTAGGCCTATTCAAATAATCTATTTAGGTCCATCTGAATGCATGCATTTTTATTCACTTCACAATTCCTGTTTAAGTGGTTAATATTACTCTTAGGCCTAAATTTATTAATTCATTTATAGTTATCATTTTGGCCTATCTATATTTATTCAATTACTTAATATATACTCATTTATGTTGTTAAACCTATCAACTTAATGACAGATTATTTATACATATTTGTATTAATTTTTCAGAATGGTGCTTTAAAGAAAACGCAAAACAGATAACGGTAAAAACGTCTTGCAAATTAAACTAGCTGCAAGATTGGTCTTGAGAGACGGGCGAGGAATACGTCAAACGGCAGAGGATTTGGATACGAACTATTTTACCCTTTCTCGCTATGTCAAAGAAGGCTGAAGAACAGTGGCGTAACAGGCGGGGGGCAGGGGGGCAGCCCCGCCTGACGACTTTGGCTGGGGAAAAAATTGCAAAAATCATGCTAAATCAGCCGTTTTTTAGCCCTCTGACCGGAAAAAAATTGGCCTTTTGACCCCCTGAGAGGGAAAATTTCCCAAGACTGGGAAATTTGCCCCCCTCAGAGCGGGTAGGCCCGTTACGCCACTGCTGAAGAAGGCTCCCCAACACCTGTCACAGGGTACAAAGCACACAGGAAAGTGTTTTCTATAGAGCAGGAAGCATTACTAGTTGAGTACTCTTTTTGGGTGGTCTTTTGAAATTTGGGGCGCTACGGTCCTGGGATGGCGGGTTGTCTCTAAGACATTTTACAACGATTAATTAGGTTTTTAAACATCCCAACATCGAAAAAAGGCCACACAAGACATATGTCCCCACAAAATATGTAATATCCGTACACACATACATACCACACATACATACCACACACCCACACCTGCGCACGCGCACGAAAAATGATTATTTACTTCATAAATACCTAAAAATCGAGCTAATGCCATGCCAACGGAGCCGCTAAGCCCCGCTTCTGTTTCACTGATGCTGAGTTGCTCTACCAACCTAGGAATTAAAACACCAAATATTTTGACTGCACCAGCCTGGAAGAACATCACCAAGGACGCTGAGAAAAGAATCGCCCATTTCTTGCTTTTTCGTCTTCTTCTGTAATCACTTGATTCCCGACCTAAAACAAAGGAATTGACATTGCACTTTGTTGAAGCATGGAAGAAAGAGAAAGAAGGAAGCACATCGATCCACTTGCCTTTTGAACGATCTATCTGCCGCCCCATAATTGCAATTGTTATTCATATTATATCAAGTGGCCCTTCTGAGGATAAGCCTAATCCGATTTTCTCGCTCGAGAAAATTCGCAGTTCGTGGTTGTTTTTCATTGGGTAAAGATTCCGGGCCATCGGGAATCGGCGAATCAGCACGCGATGAATGCTGCGAAGTAAATACTCAAACATATGGCGGCTTACATGGAAACCAGTCAACATGCCCGGGGGGTTCTTGGATTTTGGTCGGGAACCCATGCTCGTTCCGAACAAAAAGAGGGATTGGCTGCAAATGCGGGACTATAATGTGAAAAATGCACACGTATGGTTATTTTGCTGATATGTTCAGGTTAATTTGTATCATTGAAACAGTCACAATCACAACTGAATTCGTACCCCAGCGGGACTAGAACTTGATTAATTTGAATTTTATACCCCTAGCGGTAGTCCCGCATTTGCAGCTAGTCCCTCTTTTTTCGGAACGAGCATGGGTTCCCGACCAAAATCCAGAACCCCCCCCCCCGGGCGTGTTGATCGGTTTCCATGGAAGCCGCCATATGTTTAAGTATTTACTTCGCAGCATTCATCTCGTGCTGATTCGCTGATTCCCGATGACCCGGAATCTTCACGCAATGAAGAAACAACCACGAACTGAGAATTTTTCTCGAGCGAGAAAATCTGATTAGGATTATCCTCGAAGGGCCACCTGAGAGAATATGAATAACAATTGCAATTATGGGGCGGCAGATAGATCGTTTAAAAGTCAAGTGGGTCGATGTGCTTCCTTCTTATCTCTTTCTTCCATGGTTGAAGATGGTCAGTGTTAGTTATGCGTGCCTTACCGGGTGTCTGGAAAACAAAGACCTAAGACATAAGACTAAAAAATAACTTAGTCGTAGAAAGAAATCGATGTCTTATGTCTTCGGTCTTATGTTTCCAGATCCGTGTGTGGGTGTCTGGAAAACAAAGACCTAGACATAAGACTCAAAAAATACTTAGTCGTAGAACAAAATCGATGTCTTATGTTTTCGGTCTTTGTTTTCCAGATCCGTGTTTGGGTGTCTGGAAAACAAGACCTAAGACATAAGACTCAAAAATTACTTAGTCGTAGAACAAAATCGATGTCTTATGTTTTCGGTCTTTGTTTTCCAGATCCGTGTGTGGGTGTCTGGAAAACAAAGACCTAAGACATAAGACTCAATATGAGAGATATAAAATGAGATCAATGTCAATCACTCAATCAATTAATCATTCATTCGATCTATCAATCTTCCACTATTTCATTACCTCAAGACTAAAAAAACACTTAATCGTAGAACAAAATCGATGTCTTATGTCTTCGGTCTTTGTTTTCCAGATCCGTGTTTGGGTGTCTGGAAAACAAGACCTAAGACATAAGACTCAAAAAATACTTAGTCGTAGAACAAAATCGATGTCTTATGTCTTCGGTCTTTGTTTTCCAGATCCGTGTGTGGGTGTCTGGAAAACAAAGACCTAAGACATAAGACTAAAAAATAACTTAGTCGTAGAACAAAATCGTGTCTTATGTCGTCGGTCTTTTTTTTTTTCCAGATCCGTGTGTGGGTGTCTGGAAAACAAAGACCTAAGACATAAGACTCAATATGAGAGATATAAAATGAGATCAATGTCAATCACGCAACCAACCACTCAACAATCATTCCATCAACATCAATCAATCAATGTTAAACAACAATATCAATCAATCAACCTTTGATTATTCGTTTTAAAAGATGTAGAAGGAGATCAATGAGTTGGGTTTTATGTATGTGTTAAGGACAGTGTCAACCTTGAGTTTCCGAGTATCTATTTTGGTTTGTAACTTTGCAAATATTCGATTATTGTATTTAAAAGTGTACATTTCTAGAAAGGAAATTGGATGATGAACCCGATGGTGGCATCAGATTAATGTAAAACTTTCCGTATTTTGAGAAAAATACTAAAAAAATATGATTTTGCCACAAAATTTTCAGACAGCATAGCAAATACAATTTGAATTTCCATGATTTCTTATGTTATTTTTTAGAAACAAGACAAATTTGTCTAGGGACGGTTTTTTCATTTTTTTTTAATAGAGCTTACTTTTCGAAATATAAGGAAAAATATAAAAAAGTGTGATGTTTACTCTCTTTTCCAAAATTTGAGTATATATTGGAGAATATCTTTAGCTAGAAATCGAAAAATTGAGAAAATCGTTCCTAGAGAAGACTGATTGCTATCGTAGGAAAATAAAAAAAAAAAAAAAAAAAAGGTCTTTGTTTTCCAGATCCGTGTTTGGGTGTCTGGAAAACAAAGACCTAAGACATAAGACTCAAATATGAGAGATATAAAATGAGATCAATGTCAATCACTCAATCAATTAATCATTCATTCGATCTATCAATCTTCCACTATTTCATTACCTCAAGACTAAAAAAACACTTAATCGTAGAACAAAATCGATGTCTTATGTCTTCGGTCTTTGTTTTCCAGATCCGTGTGTGGGTGTCTGGAAAACAAAGACCTAAGACATAAGACTCAAAAAATATTTAGTCGTAGAACAAGATCGATGTCTTGTGTCTTCGGTCTTTGTTTTCCAGATCCGTGTGTGGGTGTCTGGAAAACAAAGACCTAAGACATAAGACTAAAAAAATACTTAGTCGTAGAACAAAATCGATGTCGTATGTCTTCGGTCTTTGCTTTCCAGATACGTGTGTGGGTGTCTGGAAAACAAAGACCTAAGACATAAGACTAAAATTTTACTTAGTCGTAGAACAAAATCGATGTCTTATGTCGTCGGTCTTTTTTTTTTCCAGATCCGTGTGTGGGTGTCTGGAAAACAAAGACATAAGACTCAAATATGACAGATATAAAATAAGATCAATGTTTCACGCAACCAACCACTCAACAATCATTCCATCAACATCAATCAATCAATGTTAAACAACAATATCAATCAATCAACCTTTGATTATTCGTTTTAAAAGATGTAGAAGGAGATCAATGAGTTGGGTTTTATGTATGTGTTAAGGACAGTGTCAACCTTGAGTTTCCGAGTATCTATTTTGGTTTGTAACTTTGCAAATATTCGATTATTGTATTTAAAAGTGTACATTTCTAGAAAGAAAATTGGATGATGAACCCGATGGTGGCATCAGATTAATGTAAAACTTTCCGTATTTTGAGAAAAATACTAAAAAAATATGATTTTGCCCCAAAATTTTCAGACAGCATAGCAAATACAATTTGAATTTCCATGATTTCTTATGTTATTTTTTAGAAACAAGACAAATTTGTCTAGGGACGGTTTTTTCATTTTTTTTTTAAATAGAGCTTACTTTTCGAAATATAAGGAAAAATATAAAAAAGTGTGATGTTTACTCTCTTTTCCAAAATTTGAGTATATATTGGAGAATATCTGTTAGCTAGAAATCGAAAAATTGAGAAAATCGTTCCTAGAGAAGACTGATTGCTATCGTAGGAAAATTAAACCTTACATTTTACTTCGGTATTTTTTGGAGTTATCTTGTCTGAAAATTTGCCAAATTTTGCGAAAATTGAACATTGAGAAAATCCGTGTTTTAGTAAAAAAGTAACTTTTCATGCCATTTCAAGTTGTCGCTTTCTCAAGTAACTTTATTTTTGAACTTCAAAATTGAGTATGTTGTGCAAGTGATGAAAATACATCTTTATGCACTATTGAATCAAACATCTTTCGTCTCTAACTCTAGAAATCATAAGAAATTGAAATTTCATCTGGTCTAATTTAGCGCTTTGTTTACATTTTCAAATATTATTTTTCGATTTTCCAAGATGCGTTCGCGTAAAAGTACATTAAAGCACGAGCACGATTCATTACGCAGCAAAAATTCACCACGCGACGCGCGCTACGCCTTGCGTCTGACGGCGTGAAATGTGCTTAAATTCCCACCGTTTAGACCATGTGGTTTTTGTGACTCAAGATGATCAAATAGCGGTTTTAAATCGGCAAAAAATACAGCTCAGGATTGGCTGCATCGGATAACCTTTGTTGGTAACGATAGAACACAGGTTGATGTTTAAATTGGTGCAAAAATAAGAAATTTTTGTTAAAACAAAAGCACTAGGGTTGACACTGCCCTTAATTCAATTCCCAGCCAGCCCACCAAGAAAAAGCAATATTGAAAAAAAAGTGTATAAATCATAATTGTAAATCCTACACGTTATCATGCAGGTTATTATGAATGTAATGTTATGATTGTTTTAAAGGGGCATTTCGTGATCCACAACCTCGTCCCCGCGACTTACCTAAAAAAGTTGAGATTTCAATATCATCTGAACCGTTAGCCTTTGTAATTCACGTGAACTAATCTCACGTGCAAATTCGCTCGTATCTTTAAGAAATTCGCAATTTTGTTTTTTAACACAAAACCTCAAGATCGGGATCACCTCACATTTTGTGAATAAGCTTTCTTACAGAGATATCTAGTGAACAATAAATAAAACAGAAGTTGCTGAAATCACGAAATACACCTTTAAAAAAACATGGACTATTTTCTTGACAACATATGCGAGCCACCAACAAGCAATTTACTTTGAACCGCCGCGCAACCAGAGCAGTCGACTACAAACCCGTCGGAACACATTTTATGGGAAAAGAACGCCCAATTCGGTTTGTAGTTAGCAGTTTATATTGCTGTAATCTATTTCGATACATTTTGTGAGTTGCTATATTATATGAGGCTTGGCCATCATCGTCTGACAATGGGGCACTTTTAAATAAGCGCCCTCAAGAGCAAGCCTGCTCAAGAGAGTGACCTTTCTTTTATTGCTTATTCCGATTGATTAATTGGTTGAGTGATTGATATTGATCTCATTTTATATCTGTTATTTTTGAGTCTTATGTATTTGGTCTTAGTTTTCCAGACGCCCACACACAGATCTGGAAACAAAGACCGAAGACATAAGGACATCGATTTTGTTCTGAAAAGTGTTTTTTTAGTCTGAGGTAATGAATGAAATAGTGGAAGATAATAGATGGAATGAATGATTAAGTGGTGAGTGATTGACATTGATCTTATTTATATCTGTCATATTTGCGTGTTATGTCTTAGGTCTTTTTGTCAGACCCCCCACAGATCTGGAAACAAAGACCGAAGACAAAAGACACCCGATTTTGTTCTACGACTTAAGTTAAATTTTTTAGTCTTATTTTCTTAGTCTTTGTTTTCCAGACACCCACAAAAAGATCTGGAAAGAAAACAAGATCGGAAGCCATAAGACATGGATGTTGTTATACGATAAGTGGGTTTTAGTCTTGAGGTGGTAATAAAATAGTGGAAGACAATGGATAGATCGAATGAATAATTAAATTGGTTGAGTGATGACATTGATTAATTTTAATATCTGTACAATTTGAGTCTTATGTCCTGAGGTCTTTTTCCCAGACACCCACACACGATCTGGAAGCAACGAACAAGACATAAGACACAAATTTTGTTCAACGACTAAGTAATTTTTGGTCTTATGTCTTAGGTCTTTGTTTTCCAGCAACCCACACACGGATCTGAAAAACCAAAGAACAGAAACATAAGACACCAATTTTGTTCAACGACTAAGTAATTTTTAAGTCTTATGTCTTAGATCTTAGGTCTTTGTTTTCCAGACACCCCACACGGATTGGAAAAACAAAGGACCGCCGAAGACTTATAAGACATCGATTTTGTTCTACGACTAAGTAATTTTTGAGTCTATGTCTTAGGTCTTTGGTTTCAAGACACCCACACACGGATCGGAAAACAAAGACCGAAGGACAAATACATCGATTTTGTTCTACGGACTAATGTTTTTTTAGTCTTGGGGTATTGAAATAGTGGAGATTGATAGATCGAATGAATGATTGTTTGAGATGATGACATTTGATCTCATTTTCATTATCTGTCCTATTTAGTGTTATGTCTAGGTCTTTGTTTTCCGACACCCAATAAGGATATGGAAAAAACGAAGACGAAGACAATAAGAATCGATTTGTTGCTACGACTGAGTATTTTTTGAGTCATATGTCTTAGGTCTTGTTTTCCAGACACCACACACGGATCTGGAAACAAAGACCGAAGACATAAGCACCGATTTTGTCTCCGACTAAGTCAATTTTTTTAGTCTATGTTTAGGTCTTGGTTTTCCAGACACCCACACACGGAAGCTGGAAAAAACAAAGAACCGAAAAGACATAGACAATCGATTTTGTTTCTTACGACTAAGTATTTTTAGTCTTATGTCTTAGGTCTTTGTTTTCCAGGACACCCACAAAAAGATCTAGAAAACAAGACCGAAGACATAGACATGGATGTTGTTCTACGACTAAGTGGGGCTTTTTTTAGTCTTGAGGTAATGAAATAGTGGAAGACAATTGATTAGATCGAATGAATAAATTTAATGTTGAGTTGATTGACTGATCTCCATTTTATATCTGTAATATTTGAGTCGTATGCTTAGGTCTTTGTTTTCCCAACCACCCACAACGGATCTGAAAAACAAAGACAAAGAAAAAGACACCAATTTTGTCAACGACTAAGTATATTTTTGAGTCTTATGTCTTAGGTCTTGTTTTCAGCCACCCACACACGGATTTGGAAAACAAAGACCGAAGACATAAAAAATACATCATTTGGTTTACGACTAAGTAATTTTTGAGTCTTATGTCTTAGGTCTTTGTTTTCAGACAACCCACACACACGGATCTGGAAAACAAGACCGAATAATAAGACATCGATTTTGTCAGATAAGATTTTTTAGTCTTTGTCTTAGGTCTTTGTTTTCCAGACACACCCACAAAAGATCTGGAAAGCAAGACCGAAGACTAAGGAAATGGATTTTGTTCTCGACTACAGTGGTTTTTTTTTTAGTCTTGAGGTAATGAACTAGTGGAAGACAATGATAGATTCGAATGAATAAATTAATTGGTGAGTTGTATTGACATTGATTCATTTTATATCTGTCATATTTGAGGCTTAGTCTTAGGTTTTTGTTTTCCAGACACCCACACACGGATCTGAAAAAACAAAGGAAACAAAGACTCATAAGACACCAATTTTGTTTCAAACGATAAGTAATTTGAGTCTTATGTCTTAGGTCCTTTGTTTTCAGACACCCAACACACGGATCTGAAAAAAAAAAGAACAAAGACATAAGACACCAATTTTGTTCACCGACTAAGTAATTTTTGAGTCTTATGTCTAGGTCTTTGTTGTCCAGACACCCACACACGGATTTGGAACACAAAGACCGAAGACATAATACATCGATTTTCGTTCTACGGACTAATTGTTTTGTTAGTCTTGAGGTATTGAAATAGTGGAAGAGTATAGACGAATGAAATGATTGTTTGAGTGATTGACATTGATTTACATTTTAACTCTTCATATTTGCGTGTTATGTCTTAGGTCTTTGTTTTTCCAACCACCCACACACGGATCTGTGGAAACACATAAGACCGAAGACATACGACATCGATTTTGTTCTACGACTAAGTGTTTTTTATCTTGAGGTAATGAAATAGTGGAAGATTGATAGATCGAAATGAATGATTAATTGTGAGTGATGACATGATCTCATTTTATATCTGTCATATTTGAGTCTTATGTCTTAGGTCTTTGTTTTCTCAAGACACCCAAACACGATCTGGAAAACAAAGGACGAGACATAAGACATCGATTTTTGTTCTACGACTAAAGTAGTATTTTTGAGTCTTATGTCTAGGTCTTTATTTTCCGACACCCACACACGGATCTGGAAAACAAAGACCGAATACATTAGACATCGATTTTGTTCTACGACTAAGTATTTTGTAGTATTATTGTCTTAGGTCTTTGTTTCCAGACACCCACAAAAAGATCTGGAAAACAAGACCGAAGACATAAGAAAACGATTTTGTTCTACGTAAGTATTTGAAGTTATGTCTTAGGTTAAATTTTTGAGGTCTTAGGTCTTAGGTCTTGGTTTTCCTAGACACCCACAAAAAGATCTAGAAAACAAGACCGAAGACATAAGATATGGATTTTGTTTACGACTAGGATTTTTTGAGGTCTTATGTCTTGGCTTTTTTCAGACACCCACACACAGATCGGGAAAACAAAGACCGAGACTAAATGTTTTTTTGGTTAAAAAAAAGACATCGTTTTGTTCTACGACTAAGTATTTTGAGATCGTATTTCTTAGGTCTTTTTTTCCAGACACCCACCACCACGGATCAGGAAACATAAGACCGAAGACATTTAAGACATTCGATTTGTTCTAAGACTATTTTTCGAGTCTTGAGGTAATGAAATAGTAAGGAGTAGAAGATTGATAGATCGATAGAATGATTAATGGTGAGTGATTGACAGTGATCTCATTTTATATCTGTCATATTTGAGTATATGTCTCAGGTCTTTGTTTTCCACCACATACGGATCTGGAAAACCAAAGACCGGACCCGAAGACATAACACATCGATTTTGTTTACGACTAAGTATTTTTTTTTTTGAGTCTTAGTTTAGGTCTTTGTTTTCCAGACACCCACACACGAATCTGGAAACATACGACCGAAGACATAAGACATCGAGTTTGTTATACGATAGTGTTTTTTTAGTCTGAGGTGATTGACATTGATTTCATTTTATATCGTCATATTGAGTCTTATGTCTTAGGTTTGTTCCAGACACCCACACACGGATCTGGGGGGGAACATAAGACCGAAGACATAACACATCGATTTTGTTCGTACGAATAAGTGTTTGTGTAGTCTTTGAGGTAATAAAATAGTGGAAGATTGATAGGATCGAATGAATGATTAATTGGTGGAGTGATTGACTTGATCTCATTTTATATCTGTCATATTGAGTCTTAGTCTTAGGTCTTTTTTCCAGACACCCACACACAGGTCTGGGAGGAAAACAAGGACCGAAGACATAAGACATCGATTTTGGTTCTACGACTAAGTAATTTTTGCGTCCTTATGTCTTTGTTTTCCAGACACCCACACACGGATCTGGGAACAAACAAAGACGAGGACACAAGACATAGATTTTCGTTCTACGACTAAGTATTTTTTTTAGTTCTTATATCTAGCTTTGTTTTCCAGACACCACACACGGATCTGGAAAACAAAGACCGAAGGACAAAGACATCGATTTGTTTACGACTAAGTATTTTTTGAGTAGTAGTCTTGGGCTTTGTTTTCCAGCAACCCACACACGGATCTGGAAAATAGACCGAAGACATAAGACATCGATTTTTTGCTACGAATAGTGTTTTTTTAGTCTTGAGGTAACTGAAATAGTAGAAGATTGATAGATCGAATGAAGTGATGGAATTGTTGAGTGATTGACATTGATCTCATTTTATATTGTCATATTGAGTCTTATGTCTTAGGTCGTTGTTTCCAGACACCCACCACCAAAGGATTCTGGAAAACAAAGGACCAAAGACAGAAGACATCGATTTTGTTCTACGACTAATAATTTTGAGTCTTATGTACTGAGGTCTTTGTTTTCCAGGACACCCACACACGGATTTGGAAAACAAAGACCGAAGACATAATACATCGATTTGGTTATACGACTAATTGTTTTTTTTATGTCGTGAGGTATGAAATAGTGGAAGTTGCATATGCGAATGATATGATTGTTGAGGATTGACATTATTATTCACTTTTATTCTGTCCTATTTGCGTGTTATGTCTTAGTCTTTTGTTTTCCAGACCCAAACACGGATCTGGAAACATCATGACCGAAGACTTAAGACATCGATTTTTTTCTACGATTAAGTTATTTTAGTTTGAGGTAATGAAATAGTGGAAGATTGATAGATTCGACATGGATGATTAATGGGTGAGTGGGGGATTGACATTATCTAAGTTTATCTATGCGGTAATATTGAGTCTTATGTCTTAGGTCTTTTTCACAGACACCCACACACGGATCTGGAAAACAAAGACGAAGACATAAGACAATCGATTTTGTTCCACGACTAAGTAAATTTTTAGTCTTATGGCTTAGGTCTTTGTTTTCCAGACAACCCACAACACGGAATCTGGAAAACAAAGACCGAAGACATAAAGACATTCGATTTTTGTTCTAGACTCTAAGTATTTTTTGAGTCTTATGTCTAGGTATTAGTTTTCCAGACACCCACCACACGGATCTGGAAAACAAAGACCGAAGAATAAGACATCGATTTTGTTTCTACGACTAAGTATTTTTGAGTCGTATGTCTTAGGTCTTGTTTTCCAGACACCCCCACACACGGACTGGAAAACAAAGAACTTGAAACATTAGACATCGATTTTTGTTCTTCTGAAGAACTAAGTATTTTTTTAATAAAATTAAAAAAAACTTATTGTTTTTTTTTTTTTGTCTTTTTGCTTTTTGTTTTTTTTCCAGACACCACAAAAAGATTGGGAAAACAAGACCGAAGACATAAGACATGGATATTTGTTCTACGGACGAAGTATTTTTGAGTCTTTGTCTTAGGTCTAAATTTTTGAGTCTTATGGCTTTGGTCTTTGTTTTCCAGACACCCACAAAAAGATCGGAAACAAGACCGAAGACATTAAGACAGGATTTGTTCTAGACTAAGTAGTTTTGAGTCTTATGTCTTAGGTCTTGTTTTCCAGACACCCACACACGGATCTGGAAAACAAAGACCGAAGACTATAAGACATCGATTGTGTTCTACTGACTAAGTATTTTTTGATGTCGTATCTTAGGTCTTGTTTTCCAGACACCCACACACGGATCTGGAACATAAGACCGAAGACATTAAGACATCATTTTGTTCTACGATAAGTGTTTTTGTTAGTCTTGAGGTAATGAACTAGTGGAAGATGTAGATGAAATGAATGATTAATTTAAATATTAATTTATTGGTCGTAATTGTGATCCATTTTATATCTGTCATATTTGAGTTTATGTCGTCAGGTCTTGTTTCCAGACACCCACATAACGGATCTGGAAAACAAAGACCGAAGAATAAGACATCGA
>JAMKCH010018493.1:0-22909 GCA_023653785.1 Ophioderma brevispina
CCTACTGTTTTGCAGTTTCCGTTCCATGTTGCACACAAAATTTTCTAACTTGCAAATGGAAGAGGAATGGATCGCACACCGTTAGGCCATTCATTTACACAATGGAGAATGGTGGGAGTCTAGAGGTCTGCAGGGATCTAAGCGTGTGTTCATCAGGTCGGGGGGGGGGGGCAGCAGGTCTGTGGGGGATTCAGCAGGTATGAGGGGGATTCAGCAGGTCTGAGGAGGGTTCAGCAGTCTGCAGTGTTCGCCGTCTGAGGGTGGTTTAGCAGTCTGCAGGGTTTCAGCTGGTCGGAGGGTGTTTCACAGGTCTGAGGGATTCGCAGGTCTTAGGGGATTCAGCAGGTCTAGGGGGTTCAGCAGGTCTGAGGGGGATTCAGCAGGTTCTGCAGGGGTTCAGCAGGTTTGAGGGTGGTTCATCGGGTCTGAGGGGGATTCAGCAGGTCTGCAGGTTCAGCAGGTCTAGGGGGGTTCATCAGGTCTTAGGGGGAATTTCAGCGTATCTGAGGGGGGTTCAGTAGGTCTGAGGGGGGTCCAGCAGGG
Organism: Ophioderma brevispina; assembly: GCA_023653785.1. Taxonomy (NCBI): domain Eukaryota; kingdom Metazoa; phylum Echinodermata; class Ophiuroidea; order Amphilepidida; family Ophiodermatidae; genus Ophioderma; species Ophioderma brevispina. The sequence continues at coordinate 544 of JAMKCH010018493.1, forward strand.
TCTGTGGGGAAACTATGCAGTCTCTTGGATATGGGACTGTAAGGGTTTATAGGGTCTTAAGGTCTGTTGATGGTCATGCATGGAGTATTAGGGTCCTATTTTATTTGGATACCCATCAATGATAAAAACGCCTTGGGAAGAGGGCAGACTTGCTGCACCAAAACACCACGCTTTGCAAATACAGGTGTTTCGGCAGTGAGTTTTGCCATATTGCTGGCATACCTGCCAAAACATTGATTGTCTCAGCAGTATTTTGCTGACATGTGGGATAATCATTAAACCCTACATTGAGTAATTAGCCCAATGAGGAAAGCCATATTACGGCATGCAGTTGCTGAATGTAACAGATTTCTTTGTGGATTGGCTGTAAGGATGTGGTATGGCTTGAGTAAGTGGTTAACGTAACTTCTGTGACATAAATAATAATTAAATGATTAAAAAAAGCAAAAAACTAAAAAATTAAATTTTATAATATTTGAAAAATTCTGGGTTTTGTACATGGTTAATCACATGCTTTCTGATCAATACCAATGGTATTCTAATCAAGGCAATGCACTGGCAATGATCTTTTCTTCAAAAAAAACAGAGCCAAAAGCATACCAGGTAAGACTGTGATGTCACAGTTCTTACCTAGCACTGAATTGGGCCATGTCAGGAGCGTACGTTTATGGATACACGCACCCCGTATCACATACTCATCGAAAAATCCTTACACCACCACAAGCATTACATCATGACCAATGACTTCCTAATTAAGATTTTCCTGTGTTTGCTTCGAAATTTTTTTTAATATTACAAAACTGAGACAGCCTAAATGATGTTGTAATTTTATTTTGTCTAAATATTGTTTCATTCTTTGTTATTGATCCACACTCTAATGTGCAATCAGCCTTAGGCAATAAAGTCAATACATTTGTTATGCCCGATACCCCTAGCATTCTCAATTAATTGGGTTTAGACTTTATTATTGATATGTTTTATGATTTCTTTCATCCAGCCCTCCTGATAATTATACACCAAGGAGACTTAAGTGGCTCACAATGAGTATGGTTGTTTAAGTCCACCCTAGGTCCACCCAAAACCGCGAAAAACTAACCCTACCTTAACAATATCCTAATCCTCACCCAACACGAGTTGTACCCAATCAGTAGGCAAGCCTTATCTGTGAAATTGGGAGCCATAACAAAAGGATCCACACCATATTCTAAGTCCTATTGTAAATACACAATGACAAACACACACACTACTTCAGGAAGTTTTTCTTGAGCACTTACTTAGCCTGAACCAGTACTACCTGTGCGCGACGTTGCGGATCGTGGTTGTCGGCTGCTAAACCGTCACCCCCCATCAGGTTTCTACAAAAATCTGATCCGAGGGTAGCTGGTTACCTTAGTAGAACTAAAAAGAATACGTACCTACGGTGCGGTCATCTGGGAAGCTAATGGCGGCCATCCAGCACATAGACATCAGGAAGGCAATCCGGTCAATATCTTTCTCCAATAAATCCTCACACAGCATATTGCTTTGAACGCGAGGTTTGAAATCCCGCCACCCCCATTAGCGGGGAGAAAACCGGATTTTAAAATTTTGGTTTTACTATAAAAGAAACAACTACTGCTACTAGCAAGTACCCTAACTCTGTTATCATTTGTTGTTGGTGGCACCTCACACACAAACGCAATGCCATATGTTAATACAGTGTCTCCAGGATTGTCTTTGTTAGCCTTTGTCACTACTCAATCAGAGGGATCATCAAACTTCCATCTGGATGGAGGCGTCTCTTCAGTGTACGCCATCCCAGTATACTTTCTCTCTGGTCGTTTTGTTGCCAGTAACTGTGGGGGCATGTCCCTCTCTTCCAGCCAATCCCAATGTTAGAATGGTCGTGAGTTATCAGCCCTACAACTAAGATAGAAATATAGTTAATCAATGAAAGTATCAGTGAGCTAAAGGCCTGGTGTACACAGAGGTGTTGAAACAAAATTTACCTTGTTTTGTTTGGCTCTGCTGCTGGCCTGGTGATTATAGGCATAAAAAAATTGTTTGTTTGCATAACCCGACCGCCCTAAAAAACCTGCGCGATCAAATTTTTTATGGGGCAATAGCCAAATAAAAAAAAAATCTTGTGTTGCCGACCAAGACCCATTATTTTCATCCCCAATTTTTAAAAAAAGAAAAATATTTTTTTACCAACATAAAGACGAAAATAACAAAACAAGACAACACAGCAACGACAACAATAAAATAAAAGATCCTTTGCTATGTCATTGAAAAAAAGCTTTAAATCATTCGAAAAAAAAACATTTTTATTCATTTTAGAGTAACATCATTGTAGAAGATTCTAAAAAAAAAAATTTAAAAATCTGACCGCCCAACCCCTGATATTTTTTCTCCGTACGCCAAACAAACATTTTTTTATGCCTTACCCCTATTTTTTGGTCAGTTTTGTGGCTTTTACACTTGGGGATTCCCCAGAGGGGTGTACTAAACCCTGTCAACTTAGGATTAAAAGGTGTCAAGAAGTTTAAGGAACCACATACATTTCATGATCATGGTAAAAATTCCTTAGCACTAGCACATGTGGCTAAATTGAATTTAAAAGTGCAGTTAAATGTGTGTGAGAATAGGATTTTTAAATTTTATGTGAATCACATTCAGTATTCCACTAAAAAATTTCCCGAAATCAGTGCATTGTGGATTAGACTCAGTACAACCTCTGAGATTCCCCTATCCCTTCTTGTACGTCGTATTAGACTCGCCGATATGGTGACAGTTTTGAGTCCGTCCAACAGCGCGTCCCTTCCCGTTCCCAATTTACATTGGTACATCCGACTGTCATATTCCATTGGGTTGAAGATCCATTGAATGGTTAGCATATTTTCATTTTCTTCTTTCGTCCAAACACTGTGTGGTTCTCAAATATGACCAGCCAGAGATGGGACAACGGTCTGGCTGCTCAACTGAATTCCGCAAGGTCCCTTTTTTTATGCCTTGTTGCTCCATCAGTGGCAGACCAAGATATGGTTCACATGTCTGTGGGTTATGTTCCAGCCACCACATGTAGTGGGTCCCGATCTGCTTCCAGATAGCCCCACTTCTGCAAGGAAACCCTTAGATCGGCCAATTCTCGTTCTCAATCTGTTAAGGCATCGCCATTCAGCCATGGGGAGTCAGCTAAGGTGGGAGATGCTCATCCAGGTTCAATACCAATAGATATGACCTTGGTGTTATTGGAAGTCTCTTTCCACAAGCGACTCTCTTGACCTCCTTAGAGACGTTCAGAGGTTTGGACTTTGATAAGAAACCTCATGGATGTCGGCGGCTGGTTGCAGAAGTATCTGTCCAGACATAGGGTGCTTAATTAGCTACTGGCAGCTCGCTCTTGCATGCTCGCTGCACTATATGAGGATGTATGGTGGAGAAATTCCTGCTAAGATGTGAAGTTTTCCTGTTGGTGTGATGGGAAGCTCCTGTGATAAAGCCGGCAGGAGGCGTTTAACACTGGGTCAAGCTTCTTGGCAGGGGTTGATCTTTCCCATACAGGGCCAGGCATACTATGCACATGAGTACCACAGGGCACGTGACGGCGATCTTTAGGTGTATGGGCGGGGGCCACCCCCATCTTGTGGCCAGTGAGTTGGTCAAGAGGTGATTGAGTGGAATATACTGTACTCTTCGTTTCTTGATGTGGGTCTTAATAGAGAGAGTGCGCTCCCAAGGTAACTCATAGGTAGACAGGGTTATCACATTGTTCCAGGGGGTTCCAGACAGGTAACTTTAAGCAAATAATATGATGCAGGTAGAACCTGTGAAGCGGAGGCGCTTGGGGTACTTTTTAATTCAAATTTGATTATTTACCTTTTCATTTGTCATATTTCTTCCTTTATTCTTCCTAGAAATATTTAGTGAATAGTATGACTTTTGAGGCAAAAAATGTTTCTTGACGTAACCGACCGGACTCCAGGAAAAACTAGACGATGCTTTTTGAAATGCAAATTAGCCACCAGGTAAAAATAGTCAAAAAAACAAAAACACTTTAAAAATTACTGTTTATTATGAATGGCATTTACAATTTAAAAAAAAAAAAAATAACCAACACAAGACAAAAAAAAACATCAAAAGACAACACTAAACACAACTACAACCAGCAAAATAAAAGATTTTTGCTGTCATTGAAAAAAAGCTTTTAAATAGTAGGATGTTATGATTCATTTTAGATACCACAGTGTGAGTTCATCTTGAGTAACCATGAAAAACATCAACCAGTAGTTTTATAATAAAAAACTTGTTTAAAATTCTGTTCTTGGTTTGTCAAGTCAGGCTTAACCAATTTAATTATTGGTAAAGAAGGCTCTAAGAAGTTTATTCTAATCATCGGGCATACTCAATGAATTTTCGGAACGAGAAAAAGTTAAACTGAATTAAAAAATGTTGGTAAGGCACGCTTTAACGTACTTTATATTTTGGGGTGTTCATTTTGATTATATTGCGAACAATACCAAAAACTAAAAATGACAAGGATGGATGCAATTAAGCTCATACACACACAGAATACTCAGATTAATGGTTTAGATGACACATTATATTTCAACTTGATCAAATAGTAGTAAAACAGGAGGAAGAGTATATTGTATAAATCAACATGAAAAACAATACGTATTCATATTTTTGTTTTTCAAAATAATAAAACAAAATCTGATAATTTTTCTTAAATCGCTATCAGGCCTATCCTACTGATATTTTTTGCATCGTAGGTGAGTGTGACATGAGGTGTGTGCATCATAAGAGCAGGCCTAATGCATTGTGATATTTGGCCAAAATAATGAAATTAGTATTTAGTACCTTAATAACATCATAAAGATGGTTGTAAAATGTGATACTTAGCTGTCCAGATAGAGTAACAATTGTTGAAGCTGCCAGGCAGTAGCTACATCGTAAATAGTCTACGACTAAGGCAGGGACTAGATCCTAGCCAAACAAAAGGGTTGGGCATAAAATAACTTGTTTATTTGCAGTAACCCAGTAACAACCGACCCCTGAAAAAACCTGCCGACTCAAAAAGTTTATGCAATTAGCAAACCATGATTTCACAAACAATTTGAAAAAAAACGAACACATTTTTACAACACAGAGGCAAAAATGTCAAAACAAGACAACAAAACAACTTCAATGTGCTGTCACTGAAAAAACTTTCTTTAAAAGAGGGGAATATTGTATTCACTTTGAGTAAAACATTGTGAAGCTTAAAAAAATATAATTACGGCAAACATATTTTTTTATTCTTAGCAATCATTTAAAGGTGCAACGAGGGAGATTTTTGAGGCACCCCAAATAGGTGTCATAATAGTAAGTTCATATGGATTAGACACCAATAGGATGTCATACCTTGTATTTGGCTACAGAATGTCTTAAAAGAGAACAATGTGATTTGATTTGCTTATAGTTTTTTTTTTAATATAAAAAATAGGCTGAAGTTCATATTTGCTCCTATACGCAAATTAGAAATTTCCACATTTTTGTACCAAAGAAACCATTTTTTCTCAGCTTAATCCGTTCAGATGGAGATAGTTTGATGGAAAATTTACACGGGGGCAAAAATCAGTACATTTCAATTTTTTAGGGACACATAATACGTGAAACTCTCTCGTTGCACCTTTAATCAAGGAAGGAGAGTGCAATGAAAGGTTTGATGAGTGAGATTGCTGTATGCTGATGACTTGAAGTTAATGTGTGAGACAATGGAGGCGTTAAGGGGAAAAGTTTTGGAAGTGGAAGGCGGCATTTGAGAGTAAGCCCTGAGGTAAATGTGGGAAGACTAAAGTGATGGTGCGTGGGGAGGAGGGGGTGGGAGGATGTTAGTGTGTAAGGTGGATCCATGTGGAATATTTGGAAATGGAAAGAGGGTCTGAGGGCAAATTCGTGTGGTGTGAGAAAATGGTGGGAGCAATGGTCATGGGAGATGTACAAAGATGAATGGAGTGACTCCAGTTTGGCAAGAGGTTTTGTGTGTGGAAGATTGCAAGAAGGGAGGTGAGGGAGTGGGGAAGGAGGTGGAACGTTGTGTGATGAGGTGTGAAACAGTGAAGGAGTTCACATACCTGGGGACAGGGTTAGTGCGGGGGTGGAGTGAGGCGGCTGTGACAGCCAGAGTTAAGGTTTGGGTGTGTGAAGTTTAGAGAATGTGTGGAGAGTTGTTACATGGAGAGATTCCGTGAAGATGAAAGGGAAGGTGTACAAGAGTTGTGTGAGATCAGTGATGCTGTATGAGAGTGAGACAAGGTGCCTGAGTGAAAATAAGATGATGATTTTGAGAAGGACAGAGAGAGCAATGATGAGGAGCAAGGTGTGGTGTGAAATTGAGAGAGAAGAAGACTGAGGATTTGATGCTGAGTTGGGTTTGGCGGAGGCGGCCTGATAGACTGGCGAAGGCGAAAATGGTGTAAGATGGTAGGGCACGTGCTGAGAGGAAAGGATGAGAGCATGTTTTAAAAAGGGCTGTGGAGTTCGAGGTGGGTGGTTGAGGAAGAGGGGTAGACCAAAGAGAGACATTGGAGGAAGCAAGTGGAGGAGGAGAGTATGAGGGTTGGGTTGAGGGATGGGGGATGCATTGAATAGGGTGAATGGACGGAGGGAGTAAGGGTGATTGCTTCGAATGTGAGGTGAATCCGGCCACCCCCGCATGCGGGGACAAAACCGGTATTTAAACTTTGGTTTTTACTACTAACTACTATGGCCCCCCACAGTAGTTCCCCAATAAACCAAGTCGCTTGGTAGCATGTAGTATCAGGTTATACTATTAGGTAAAGCAAACTCTGGAATAGAATCTAAGTGATATGTCTCCTTCTTTGCAAAGATCAGTTTGTAAAACAAGTGTTTACAGGCCTACTGTCATAAATGTGTTGATCTACAGCCCCGTGGAAGATATGTTTCTCCACAAAAACAGGCCAGTTTCCGGGGGGCCAGATATAGTTTCTTATAAAACCCTGCCAATAGAGTTGAGTCATTTGATTTTATCTACTTTAGTGACCATTTTCTTCTACTTCATGTTTTTTATGCAACAATTATAAAAAGCCTCCAGACACAAGGTATAATAAACCTCAGACCTAAACTGGCATGCCTGGTGAACCAACATATTTGAAGGACTTTTTAGTTCTACTGCGAGGGGCTATATACCCTGCCTTGTCCTTGTGTTTGTAGCTAGTAGATGTTACTGTGTAAAACCTGACCTTGGGTTGGTGCTTTTACTAGCCACAATATAGCCTATAACTGCGTAAAATATGTATGCTAAGTATTGCTTTGGCATGCCAAAACCTGCTGTAGTTGGGTATTGTGGTACACCCCCATGCACCCCCCCCCCCAAGAACTTACCCACAGCACTTTTTAGGTGCCTTTTAATGTCCCAAAACACTTTGGGCGGTAAGGTGGCTTGTGAAGTTAGGAACTTAGTCAAATGGAGCAGTTTTTGTTTTTTCATGTTTAACGGCATTAACATGTTTTCTTTCCAGCGATGTTAAACAGAATCTATCTATATTTTTTTCCTCATATTTTGTTTCATTTTACTTTACTATGTTACACATTTTTGACCAAGAAACAATCACCTGGGCTTGAACTGCAGAAGGGCGGGTAATTTCGCGCATTACGCATACGCGCTGTGTGTATTCGGCGCGCGCGATGAATGAGCGCATCAGAAACGCTTGATGCATCGAGTCGATTTATGACGCACACCCATGGTAACTGTATTGCAATTGTAAAGGTTGCCCACGTGAGTGCTATGCAAACAGAATGGGATTAAAATTCACGGATTTGAGCCTCATAAATGTTGAATTTTGATCATAAGTATTCTAATGAAGCAATTTGACCATGGGCAGAAGACAAAAGTTTGGGAGTCTGTAAGAATAAGAGAGACTGTGAAACGCTGTGGTGGGAATAATGCTATATTTTGTAGCGAACTGGGACATATGGACAAAATGGCGATTGTCTCTGTGTTCACTTTCGGCGATAATTTTACATTCGTGATTTTTCGCGTTCCCCAGTTACTCGCAAATCCATATTCAGCAACAGGTAAGAAATGAAACGCATCGTAAGGAGCATATCAAAAATCTAGGGTCGGTAATGTTTAGTTTTTATTTTTGCGTTAAAAATCCGTGTGTGTGTTATGTAACCTTTGAACAATCTTGGCGTGGTTCCAAATTGAAGCACGCGGTTTTTTGGCTTTTTTGGCCAAATAATTTGATAAAATAGTGCAGAATTTGAAAAAACGGGGAAAATACCGACCCTAGACTTTGACTTCTGGAATACAAACGACAAGGACAACATTTTCAGTTTATAACATTTCTATATTTTTTTATAGGGGAAAACAAAGAAACATGAGTGAAAACTCTCTCTAATTTTTTGATTTTCTCAAAAAAAACGTATGGGGGGAAAAAATATTTCATAGTTGGATTCCTGAGTCATTCCTTATCAAAGTATTGTATACTTTGCTATATGTTGGAACAACACATAAGAAGTACGGAAAAAAAAACATCCTTTGACTTCCTGACTTCACAGCCACTTAACAGTGAAAAATCTGCATGACTTTCGAGATATCCAAGATGGCGCCATGATGGCTGACCCCCAAAAATTGGTCTCAAATTTTAAAAAGTACTTTATCAGCGAAAGTTAATACCAATAATAAAAGCACAAACAAAATGGTAATGATGTTTCAACCTCCCAAATTCTTTTGTGGTATTTTGTTTTGCTCTAATTGCTTCAAATCCAAGATGGCGGCCAATGAGCTGCCAAAAGTTGTGGAATGTAAAAAAAAACAGAAAACCATTAGCCAAAATTTTTGATGAAAGAATAAATGAGAGATTCAGTAATATTTTAATCCATAGAAAAAACTGAAGATACTTGTTTACAATGAACTAAATTCAAGATGGCCATCAAATATGGTCTAATTTATCATGCATTATGCCTGAAAATTTAAGTGTAACTGATAACTGAATCCATATTTACTTGATTGTCCACGCTTTAACACACACACACTTGGTACAGAGAAATTTTGATGGACAATACGGGTCCTCGACCAAAACTGTTCGATTAAGTATCCACATCGTGTCCAACCCAGTTCTGTAGGAGGTTGCCATATCCTGAATCTGACCTACTGCATTGCACTGTCCTGTCATTTGCACAACTGTGTTGTTCACCAATTTAACAAGAGACAACACCATTTTGTTCAAAATCTGGAAGTATCTCAAACTAAAAGCAAAAAGCTTATAACCTATCAGACGTTTTATATAGGGATGCCAACTGCTTTAATGCACTTGTTAAAAAAAAAATAACATTTGTTTAAAAATCGGAGGTATCTCAAATTTAAGCAAAAAGTCATGCATTATTTTTTTTCCAAAAAATACAAGTGGTAAATGATACATAACAAACAGGGTGAGTCAGAAAAAAGTACAAACAAATGAGGGATTTTTTTATGAAGAAACATTAATGAATTACCAAATTTAAGTAATGTGGTAGATGTCTGTTCTAGTCGCTTTATAAATAATTTACAATTTAAAATCGATTGAGCCCATTCAAAGCCTTTAAGGTTATTTTTGTGAAGGTATCCATTTTCTGACCCGAACAAAATGCACCACTGACTGTACGGTACACAATCTAGACTCATTAATACTCATTACTACGCAGCTTGAGGGTTTCAAAATAAATTACTGGTTTATTCTTTGGCGCCGTATTCAAATGTACGCAGGACATGTGTTGAAAGATAATGTAGAATATTTAAGAAGAGTTAATGAACTAACAGGATATATTAAAATGGAAAATTTTAAGAAATTAAAAAACTAAAAACTTAAATTTTGAAAAATTTTGTACACGTGGAAATCCAAGCAGTTGAAAAGATGCTTGCAAATTAACGATTACTTCAAGTCTAAATATTGATTTCATGTATTTTTGATATCTGGTTTCATTTTACAGTCTTACCCAATATGAACCAGACATTTTCATTTGGGGAGGGGAAACCAGGCGATGGCAACCATTAAACTGTTGGGGCCTCAATAAAACACATTGTGCAAAGGTGAACACGGGTAATCTGTCAATACTATAACTTTATTAATTTTCCTGATCTCTATGGGGGCCAGGGGGGGAGGCCAAAGATTTTGAGTGCACGATACCACCCTTACCCTCACTCAAAGTCCCTCATCCACAGGACTGGTACGTAACTGGTGTTTTTTTTTTTTTTTCCTGATTTTTCCAAATTGTTAAGTAATGGAGCAGATGCGTAAATACCAAAAAGCTGACGTAAATCCAAGAGTATCTTTGGGTTACTCTAGCGGGTAACTTGTTCGGTCTTCACATTGGGTACTTCACTTCTGCAGCTGTAATTTTCGAACGTTGTTTTTTTAATCAATTTAATGCCGTAATTTTTATATGCGTGCGAATACCCTCTTCTATCAAAACAGGGAATGTACTACAAAAAGAAAAATAATGCATACCACAGAGGGTTTCCATGAAAAATCGCTCAATTGGTGTACGTTTTTTTGACTCAACCCTGTAGACTATGGGCCTAGACAAAATAACAAGAGGCATAACAAATTCCATAGTCCCTTAAAAGGGATAAGATAAAACCTGGTGTAAAATATTGAAATTATGAACATGACATAAACGTCTGTGCCCCAAATAAAACTTGCACATTTCTTTAAAATGAATACAATGTCGCATCATTCTCTATCAGTGACCAATGGATAGGGTATATAGACTTCAGCAAACATTAACAAAGATATACAATGGGCCCGGTATGCAGATCCATTGTTATAGCCAAGTGTTGTCACCTCCACGAGTCGGGTTGAGTTAACAAAAATACCCGTCTACTTTCAAAATATACTAACCAGTTTTACATTTATTGATCATAGGTCGTTGACCCTAAGTTTTGTTCTGAAAGTGCGGTGAATTGATCAAAATGAAGTTAAGCAAATAAGTTACGGATTTTAATTCTGCACAAAGTTGGTACGTCATAGCTTTTGCCCAGCAACATTTCTGCCATGATGTTGGTTTGTCTTTCTTCCTTTTTGAATAAATGATGAAATTTTTTTTAAATATGGTTAATTGAACACGCACTATAGAAGCTCAAGATTTATTTAAGGTATTTTGCGATTACGTCATTAAAAATAACTTCGTCTAAAGAGGCAAGGTGGTTAACCCCATGAGTCTTTTCAATTCTGAGACCAAATATACAATGGTCTGACACATCCCGCTGAAAAAGGGACTCTGAAACACCGCCATTACCGGGCCGGTATATTGAATATCTTTAGCTCCATGGTTTGATGAAGTCTAGTGTATCTATTGGTCACTGAATTGGGAAAACTATATTTTAAACTGACATTTTATTCATTCCAAGAAAATGGGCCAGTTTGATTTGCGGCAACTAGATGGTTATATGCTTTTATGTATTATGAATTTAATTTACACTTGGTTTCCCCCTTAGCCCCGTGATGGGGACCACAAAACAAGATCATAGAAGGACTGCCCCATAGCCTAATATTTTAAACCCAATTTGAACATTGATTGTTAATTTGCAAATTAAAAAGTTGCAATCTAAAACTTGCAATCTAAATGACTATAGACCTAGTGACTAATAAAAATAGCATAAATTAATTGTGTTTAAATAAAAATATTAATTAACTATGAACAACCACCTGGTGTTATAAATTAAAGAATCTTAGATAAGGGCTGAAATAAACAAAACATTCTTTGTCCAGCACTTTTTAACACACACTTAGTAGTATATGCATGTTTAACGAGAGAGGGGTCCAAATCTTCCACCATTTACATTGCATGAAATGTGTAATTTCAAGTATAGAGGGTAATTTGGTGCCTTTACCAGTTTTATTGAAAAGTTCGAGCCAAGGACACACTCCAAAAAGTAAATTTGGGCAAAGAGCGAAAGGAAATGTAATTTTTAAACCTAAAATCCCTTTTTCTTAATGCAAACACCGTACATATTTTGTGGGACACATATGTCCATCAAAAGTAACATTAGCAGCAAACATTGATGATTTTTACCTGTTTTGTGAGAGGATTTGATTTTTGATTAGATATGTATTTGAGGCACTTTTTATTATCCAAAGGGGGGGGGGGGGGGGAACACCCAGTTTTTTCAAAAACTATGCCTGTTTCAGATTAAATTTTAACAAACAAATACTGTTTTCAGGCCACTGTTAACATTGATGGACAAAAATGGGAAAAGTGGGTCCATCAAAGTGTAATTCACCCTTTCAAAACGTCTCATATCTTGAATACTACTTATTGCAGGCAACTCAAATTTCTACCAGGTGTTGCTTTAGTAGTGAATTTCATGAGTTAAATAGGTAAAACACAACTGATTAAGTGGCCAAACAAACATTATACTGAAAAATGTGTTTTCTACATAAGGCCAAACTACTCGACCCCTCTCTCGTGAAACGTCCCATAAATAAAAAGAAATCCATTTTGTTATAAATCTGGAGGTATTCTCAAAATTAAAAGCAAAAACTTATAACCTATAAAACATTTTATATAGCGATTGTCCCAGCTTTAAGGTGGGTCCCTACTGGGATCAAGAGCTGATTAAATGGTAATGACAAATCATATTGTCAATAGATGGTAAATAAAACAAATGAAAAGCAATGATGTGGTATTTGTCGAACAAGCGCATTGATTTGTGATGGTTTTTAGTTATCAGATATGTACAAATCACCAAAGACAGCATTTTTTTTCAGATTTTTCCTTTTTGAATTTTCATTTGCAAACATACATCTTCTTTCTATTTCTTTGCAGATTATGAAAGCTGAGTACTTTTACATGGATGCCTTGCTGCGGGTATCAGAAATATTCATTAATTAGATTTGTGAATTTTTTTTTTAGGAAAACAAAAAACCAGTAATTTAACAGGATATTGTTAAAAAATTGCCCAGTCTCTTGAGTCTGAACATTTTCACCATACCCGCAGGAAGGCGAATCATGTACAAGTACATCAAGCTTTCATAATCTGCCAAAGAAAATTGAAATAGGATGTGGGGTGCCAAAGGAAAAGAAAAAAGGACAAATATGAAATAAAACTGCTGTATTTGGTGATTTTACATATCTGACAGCTAAAACCATCATGAATCATGCAATGTTAACCAAAACACACATATTGGTTTTTATTTTCTGCTTTATCTAAACCATCATTTAACAAAAATGATTTTCATTCCAATTTAATCTCTCTTGAGCTAACTATGGGAACCCACATGAAATCACAACTTGGTAGTAAAATAAAATAATTATTTTTGTTATACCGAATCCGACGGGGAAGCCCATAGGGCGCCGACTGGTGAGGGCGCAAGCACGTCGGGAGTGGAAGACAAGCTCCATGGTTGATTTTGGCGCATGGCGGCCGCGAACCGTGCGTGAACAAGTTGTTTTGGATAAAAAATACGCACGGGGCGTGTGCTGGATAGTAAGGCGCGCTGCCGTTAGCGATGAGAAATTCGCACTATGCTCTAGTAGTGTCAAGAAGCGCTCTCTGTGACTTTTTTGTGACGATAAACTTTGAGTGCACAATCCGTTTCAGCTTCAGTTTAGTTTTATTTACCATACGTAGGCGATATCATTTACAAGAACAAAAAGTAGAGGAAGGAAGGGTGTCAAATGAGAGCAAGGCTCGGGCGCGGGAGGAGAAATTGACCACCCTTAATAAATGTGCGAGTAGACGAGGCCAGAGAACGAAAAAAATTTGGGTAGTAACTCGAATAAATTTTCAAGAACTGAAAAAAGGAATCAATAAAATGTTACAATATCAAAATTAGGCCCTCATAACTGAAAAATTGGAGAAAAATGTATGGGGTCTGCAATCCTAGAAATTTCGGGATGGTGACTGTGCAAAGTTCAATAAAAAACTGGCGTAATCACAGTACGGCGAGTAGCCTAAATTAAAAATGGCAATCAAGCATATTCTATTTAAAAATAATTATCATCTTCATTATACTGGAATGTAGGGTTTCAAATTGATGAAGGGATTGACTGTAGTTACATTCACCAAAGTAAATTTAAAGGTGCTAGAGCAAAGATCCTTCTATTTTAAAATATTAAATCCATAGGGTAATTGCCATTATTTTCTTTCACAAAATTGGCAGAATGTTAATACTCTTAATGTTCTTTTTGTGATGATCTTCCTGAAACATTCTGACAACGTTGATGTAAAATGCAGCAAAGTGTCATAGGAATAATCTTTGTTCCATTGATCAATTAACCAAACTTGGTGAATGAAATGTATTAATTTTCTAAATTCGATTTCATGTTTGGTATTAGGTTTTATTCCCAACTGACATCTGGAGTATTTCTTGTTTAAAAATATACATACAAATTTCAGCTTGTCCCTCTCCGTTCCAAGCTTTTTTTAAAAGTTTTTAAAGTTTAACATTAATTACTCTTGAAGGTTCAAATTAATGTTCCTTTGTTAGTCTGTTCCTTTCTGAGAGTGCCATGGGTTTGAGTTACTTTTTTGTTGTTGTTTCATGTGATGTTGCGTCTTGTCTGTTTGTGGGATGTGTTTTGTGTGTGATTGTGTGTGTTGTTGTTGTTTTGCTTCATTCCTTCGCTGTATTTAATATCTAAGTCCACTGTTTTGGGGGTATGGGGTGCATTTTGTAGTTGTCTATTTACCACCAGGCCCATACAGGGAATAAAAAAATACAGAAAGAAAGAAAAAAACTGGTACTAGCAGGTCTTGTGCATGGAGCCCGCTGTTGACCTATTACAGTTGATGGACGCGCGTGTATAAAACGGACACACGGCGCAGTAGCATACACTGGTTAATGGAGCGCACAGAGTGGAGCATTTGCGCACATTTTTTGTTATGCGTCAGTCCAAGAATTTAACGGATGTGGGTGCGTTTTTGCTAGGATAGGGGCTTCATGGAGACAGTCTTCGTCCGCCATCTACGTTGACTTCATCTGTGGGGAAGCCTCGAAAGGACACACTCTACGTCGCCGCCATTACTGGTGGGGGCATCCCCGTGGCCACCAAACACCAAGACCCAGTACACACACGCAGCATATTGCTTAACGAAACGAAAATATTAAGCCATATCATGATAAAAGAATTTACAACATACCTTTTTTGCAATTGTTAACCAAATTCACCGTTTATTCCATGGATTTCTGGAAGGATGATGTCAGGGGACTGGCCTAAACTGAATTCCAGGGCAGTGTCTTACTGTTGTTGTAAAAAATTGAAGGTTATCTCGCCACTTTGCGTTTGGGAATGAGAAATACCACGCTTTTTATGGTTAGAATACGTGTTTAAAAATTGGGGAAACAGCCGAGTGAGAAAAATTAATTTTTCGTAAAATCAATCAGACAAAAATAAAAGTATTTACAATAGAAGTGGAGATATTCCGTATGTACGTGAAAACTGAATAGTGTCCCAAAGACGATCGTATTTGCTGAAAAAACGTTGACATCTTCCGATGCGGGTTGTTGTGTTTTAGAAAGGACACTTCGTGCCCATGTGATCGTTTCGGAGATCTGAACACAAAATTAGGTCTCGTTGTGCAATGGAATGTGATTACGCCTGGACTATCAGTACCACGGTTGAAAAGACGGCGGAGTTTACCAATGTGTATTTAGCTGAATGGATACGATGATGTTTCCAGGGGGGGTTTTGAGGGACATGCCAACCTAACAGCAACAGAACGGCATGAACTTCAGTCGTAACCAGAGTGCGAGTCTTATCCAAGAATTAACGGTAGGAGGGCGTCTTACGCATATCGAACAGTCACACACAGACTTGACTTAAGATAGCCTGGGTACGAATATTTAAATCTAAATGACAGATTTTATGGAAAGTTACACCGATTTTACAGCGGGGTAATCACTAACCCCGACGGATTTTGAAAGTAAATAATTTGTCTTAAATTATATTAATATACTAAGATGTATTGAAGGAAGGTTTAAAAGGGGATTTTGCAATTGTCACATGGGGCCGAGGCTTGCCGTTTAGAAAATACTCGTAAGAATACCCTAAATACCGTTTGGAAATCCCCAATGCCCAAATCCAAGCAGATCGTGTCCGACCCCCCCTGGATGTTTTCATGTGTCATTAGCGAGTGAATTACACGCAGTTCGTTTCCATTTGTAACTTTTTATCGCTATTGTGAAGTCAGAAATGTACATTTTTTCCTGAGCCGCCCATGACGATATACAAATGGATAACCGTGAAATAGTGTTGGTTTTTTGCCGTCAGAACTGATCAAAAATGATCGCTTCTTTGTGGTGGATTAACACGTACAACGTAAACACGGTTTTGTATAAAGAGAAATGCAAAAGATGACCCCCAGTCATTGGCGGATGGTGAAGTGCGCGCCCGGCGTAGGGGCGATAATAGTCGGCGTCGGATTCGGTGTATAAATTGAAGAACATCTCAATAAAAGCAAACTTTAGCACCTATGGAAATATTAATGTATATAAGCCATTGTCCACCACTTTAGCACACTTGGTATAAAGGAAATACACTTCATGACATAGGGGTTCTTCGACAACTGTCTGATTAAAATCTCCACATCGTTTCCAACCCTATTCGAATAGGTACATTGACCTAATCCATTGTGTGTCCTTAACTTGCACGCTTCTTATGAGGAAGCATTGGAAATGTTTGCATGTTGGAAGCTTAGACAGATCAACTTTAGATGAGCTCCTAATGGTCTGACAATCACCAACCCTCTTCGTAGCTGTGGCCCTTACTTTTATTAACTTTCTTGACCTTGGCAACCAGAGGAAGCATACAAATTTAAATCAGCATACCTCATCATCTACATCAAACTATCTCCCAATTGGAACAACACTCTGAGAAATAGAGGTGCCTATTAAGATATACACCTCATAACGGAAATGGTTGACACAGATGTACAGACTTATCAAGCCAGTTTTGGTCAGAAGGACCCGTATTGCAATCACGGTCTTGCAGAATCTTGGCTGAAGTCAGATTGAAGAAGAAATGTCAGAGGAGGAAGATATTGATGTGGATGAGATGCTCAAATGAATCGGACTTGACTGTTCTGGTGTGAAAGTAATATAGTCTGCTGGGAGTCACAGTCGGGATCCATAGATGAGATGTATGAGAGCTTCACTTGCGCTCGCTTATAATGGATGGTTTCTGTGGGTGGGTTGGGGGGGGGGAAATTTGGGGGGTCAGTACTCAAGTGTATCCCACAGGTCTCTATGAAGAGGACCGTGATGGAGTAGTAACTAAGGAAAAATTGAAACTTTGAGAATTTATAAGCGCTATCCTGGAAATCTTCATTTGTGTCATCTCCGTGGCAGGGGTTGGTTCTGCTTCATGCATCTTACCCTGCTCTACTATTATATTTATACATCCCCAGGTTACAGTGGTTCCAAAAAATAAGTTCCCCCTAATTCGAAGGGAAATTTTGTTTGCATAACTTCACTTAGAACTGCATGATTGAAAAATTCAAACGTTTAAAGAGAGAAACATTTAGCTCTGCCACAAAAGTCATGGTTTCAAAAAAGCCTCTGGCATCAACACAACAACCACCTTTTTTTTTTCAAAAATGAGTCGTCAGAAAAAGTGTCACTTTACCATATTAGGTGTGAAGTAAAATAAAATTATCAATTTATTTACTAACACGATTCATTCCATGTTCAGTGCGGTATATGAAGTAACACAAACCTAAAAATGACGCAAGGTAAACAAATAATAAACAAACCAATAGGCAGGCAAAACAAACATGAGATGTAAGCTTTAGATTAGTACATGGGAAATGTAATGAATGTTAGGTTTAGTTTTTTCATATACAATATTGAACACCAATGATTTTCCAATACAGAATTTCATGGAGATCTGAAAATAATGGGTGTCATTTTTTAAAATGTGTTCTTGGGTGTTAAGGGGGCAAAATTTGTACTGGGTAACAAATAAAAGTGCTTCGATGTTTAAATTTATACATCTGTTCGGTGCTATAAGGGGTTTCTAGCAGGTATAGTTTGCCATATTTGCGAACATTGTTTTAGTACAAATAGGCTCAAGAAAGGTCAAGGTCATGATTTAGACTGGTTCGATTTTGTTGAATGAAAATGGTTTTAAATCGTTCATTGGGTCATTACTAAATAGAATATGTATTAGATTCTGTGTTTCCCTTCAAAGGAGACTTTGTAGAGATTGATAGTGTCTCCCATAGACCCTGTGGACCACGGCATATTTGCCCTCTGGAATTATTATCAAATGTTCACTGACATCAACGAACCTTTATATTTTGGCTTCTGTACCGGAACCAAGTGGCCTGGCCTAACTCTTGTACTATAACCCTCAGGTAGCAAACTCTACCTTTCTGTATCCTTGAAAGATACTGAGCTTGATAGTATACTTTAAAAACCATTTTGCTCCATTGATATTGACCCCTTGTATAAACCTTCCCCCCACCATTTTCCAAACTTTTCAAAAATTTTAAACAAATGACACCCATGAATTTTTGGAATCCTATACAATTTGTGATTATAAAAACTTGGTTGCAAGATGTTATGAAATTTTCACAAAAATACAGTTCACATGTACTAATCATCAGTTATCAAATAAAGTCAATGTTTCCTCCATCCTGCACTGATAATCATTGTATGTTTACATGTTGCTGTTTACCAATTGCTGATGTGCCGTTGATGAAGGTGGTGCCATGATCGCCGGATAATTCCACCACGTAGAAAGCCAGGGTAGCTTCTCAGTTATGTGAGATCTGCTCCTGGTGTTGCTTACACAAAAATCATCCCAGCATTATTTTTTGTCGCATAAATTATCTTGATTGTTTATGGTTCCTCCATCATGCACTGGTGACATTCATGTAGCATTTAACATGCTGTTAACCCAATATGCGATGTTCTGTTGATGATGTGGTTCCATGCTCGCGGATTATTCCACCACCTTGAGCCAAGCGTAAGCCTCCTCTTTAGGTGTCCAATTGCTTCACATTTCGAATGGTGTTGCTACACAAATGTCATCCTCATTATTTGGCTGTTTGTTGTCTGCATATTTGTCTTGCTTGTTTATTTTGTTTGTCTATGCGTTCATGTTTTCAGCCTTATTTCTTCAGACCGCAATTAATAATGAAAGGAACTGAATCGGTGTTGTAAATTTATATTCTTCACTTTAGAGACCTCGCATACGTAATTGGCCACTTTTCTGACAAATTTGTTGGAAAAAGGAATGTGTGTTTGGATGCCAAAAGTTTTTTTTTGAAAAACAACAACGTTTGGAACAGAGCCAAAATGTTTCCTCTCTTAAAAACTTTTTAAAAATTCTAAACAAATCCATTTATAGTGAAGTTATGCAACAAAAAAAGTCCTCAATTTTTTTGGGGGGAGACTTTTTTTTTGGGACACCCTTATTTAAAGGGCACAAAGATTTCCACATATCCGGTGTCCCCCCTAAAAATCAAAAATAACTGATTTTGGCCCTGATGTAAAGCTTTTCCATCAAAAGTAACCATCTTAAAGGAGTAAGCTGAGAAAGGATTCTTTGGTACAAAAATTGTGACTCTAATTTCGTATAGGCGCAAATACAAAATTCGCTATGTTTTATATTGAAATATAAGCCAATAGAGAATTACCTTTTTTTTCCTCTTTTAATTAAGGCTTTTTCTGAAGCCAAAAATACAAGGTAGAAATTCTATTGAGTGGTCTTAAAAGGTTTCTATGTGGAAAATTACTTTATGACACAATATGTGGGTGCCGCAAAAATCTCTCGTTGCAACCTTTAATATTGTGAATGTGCTGCCCTCTGGCAGCCATCCAAAATCGTAGTGCCTACCAAGACACGCTTAAACCACAATAGTGCTTGTTTTTTTAAGAGCGCCCCAATTTAAAAAAAAATTCAGTTGCAATGGCTAGTTATCTATAACCTTGAATGTAACGCTCAACTTCTCTATGTGATGCATAAGACGAATTTTGTAATTTGGAATTATTAATATCGGAATCAATAATAATTCAATAGCCACTGAAAACGTCATTCCATCTAAATAGCTGGGACATAGCGCCATGTACTGGTCCAACGCTCATCCATAAGCTGTTCAGTTGGTTCACGCAAGGCAAGTTAGGATCAATTTCGTGGATTGTGCCGTTTCCTAATGACGACGAAATTTCACGTTTCCAGCGCCGAACCCGTACTTTACACACTAATAAAAAAGACTGCAAGTTAAACTTGCAAGATATGTTATACATAAAGATTAAAGGGTGCTTGGTTCCAATTTTGTCTATCGGGTTAGTGTCTGGAAAGAAATAGATTTTTAAAGCTGAAATTTTTCAGCAAGACAATGAGACAAATATGACCTTTCCACATATCAAAATTGATTACACTTCATGGTAAACGGGGGGGGGGGTGGGGGTGGGGGGGGGGGGGGGGAGTCCCAAATCTATCAGAACAAACACCTAGTACCTGCAAGCAAGATTGGATTTGAACCAGGACTTTTTACACTAGAACCAAGCCCCTCAACCACGTACAGTACCGACACCCTTCCCTCCCTCCCTCCAAAAATGATGACAAATCTAAGAACTTACAGGCTGACATGGATGCCCTCTTCATTACACTCCAATGTTTGCGGCACTATGGCGGGATCTACTGTATCAGTCCCCACCAAATTCTGAAATTTGTTCACACAAAAAAAAAAGCGTAACACTCACAAGTACACAACCTGCAAGGCAGAGTAATCATGTAACATAACAGTGGTGTCCTAATGACTCGTAAGGAATGTTTGCTTACCTTCTCCGATGTTATAGATGTCCAAATGCATTGTCTTTAGGGAGATTACATAAACCAACCATCCCATAAATATATATTCCCACAATCATATATATCATTTCGATCACCCTGTTGAAAGAACCCCAAGGGACGTCAATACCCACCCACAATCCTCTCCTCTTTTCGTCTTACCCTAGACAAGATAACATCTGCAGGGGGCGGGAACGGGCCGGGAATCACATCGGAGAAGTTTAAGCCAGCATTACTTACGTGTCATTAGAACACCACTGTTCTTACCGACTCATACAGGATCTGCTACCTTCAAACGATGTTGATGTAACAATTGCATTAACATAGCCAGATTAGCACAGGTACAGGCGGCGGTGCCAGGATCAAAACGTCACACCTGATGCGGGAAATCTAATGAGTATGGAAGTGCAAAGCAATTCAGAGTCGTGAAGAGCAGCGCAAGATCACATGCCAATACAAATACATGAAACCTAAACGCAAACCACTTACTAAGAGAATGATTTGCTGAGCCCCCGGAAAGAGTGGCTCCTGCAAAAAAAGCTGGCCATATTCGACGTACATAGGGGAGACGTCACACGAAAACCAACCCATCGTGCACAACACACACGGCGCATACCTGAGAGGTTTACTCCCAAGTATAGGGTCTACCATCGTCAGAGCACTCGAGCCTTATACCCAATCGCCACCCTCTGAGCCCGTGACGGGCCAAGATTAATGGGCACGCCGTGAGCAGAGACTGAGGAGGGCGGTAAGAGCCCAAATCCTCAGCCCCTCGACGGCTACAGTACTCTGCGAGAAACCCTGCACAGCGTAAATATACCACAGGAAGACCTTAGTCATCAACTGTTACCTATGCAAGCCAGCACACCATATCCCCCTCACTTGAGCCCCAAGGCAAGCGAGTGGGAGGAGCGGAAAAAGAGGATAAATCTTTTTTTTTTTTTTTCTTTTCCCATACACATTCAGTGCACGGTGCATTTTTATCGTATGATCTCATTTGACATAAATAACCTTACATAACTGTTGCGGCCAATAAATATCTATAATATAGAATGATGAACCCAATATTCACAAGAAAACAATCGGTGTTACACAGTACTATATTTGCACAGGAGTTAAAACCTGGGTAAAGGATCCTGGCTCATTATTATCCCAAACATCAATCATTAATTTAAACCAGACCTTTTTTTTTCTAAGGTACCTGATTCCCTTCATTCTATTTAAAAATTCATATATCAAGAGGCTAACAGTTAAATCCTTGATCTGATAGCACTAGAGACTGGGAAATACCAAAAGGATAGAGGATATGTAACCGCAAAAACCCCACACATTTCCCGTTTTTTTCTTACAACTTCCCACCGCTCCACATGTACCTTTTTGACCCTCACAACAAAGATGGATCCCATGTTGCGAAAAAAAAAAACCCAGATTAGTTTATCTATTGAACTGCAACTTTTCAAGAGGTCAATTTGTATTTTCCAACTTATCTTACGACTTTACCTCACAGTGACCTTTGACCTCACATGTGACCTTTGACCCCATCAACAAACTTTGATCATGTTGCAGCACCCATGTAAAAAATTGGTCCCAATTGAAC